>JAJJMB010016923.1:198349-227475 GCA_023531105.1 Papaver atlanticum
TGTTGCTTTAACCTACTGCAATTCTGAAATCATAACATTTGGCAACTCCATAACTAATTGCTTAATAAATTCACAACAAGATTGAAGTTAGTTGCCATAATGTTTAGCAAGTTCTTGACAACAACAAAATTTGGTTGTGAGAATGTTTGGCAAGTAACTAGCACCTACAAAAACTAGTGGGTCTTAACTATGGCATTTAACAAATAACGTATTTGGCTACTACAACGTAAGTTTCCAAAAGTACCCATAGCAACTAGGCATTTGTAGTAGTTGCCTTTGCATTTGGAAACACCCCATACGGCAACTTAGGCTTCGCAACTACCATTAGTTGCCTTTCTGTTTGGCAACTAAATTCTCATCTTAGGCAACTAAATTAGTTTCGTTGCCATTGCTCGGGTTTTTTGTAGTGATACAAACTCTTCTTTACCTTGCACACCATCTCTTCCTTGTATTTTATTGTGAATCCTTTCGGCTACTTCATGTAAATTTCTTCATCTAGGTCTCCATTAAGAAAAACTGTCTTTACATCCAACAGTTCAATGCAGAGATCTTCAGAAGCCACTAGACTTAACACTACTCTGATAGTAGCCATCTTCACGATAGGAGAAAATATCTCGTTGTAATCAACACCAGGTTTCTGTTGGAAACCTTTCACAAATAACCTCGCCTTGTAGCGAATTTCTCCATTTGCTTCAGACTTCATCTGATAAACCCACTTGTTTTGCAACGCCTTCTTACTATTGGTAATATTCCTAACACCCATGTTCCATTCTCCTCAAGTGAATTCATCTCGTCTTCCATATCAAGTTTCCACTCGCTTGAATCATCAACCGGTAGTGCTTCTTTAATATCTTCAGGTTCACCTTCATCCGTAAGTAATAGATAATTTAAAGCATACCTGGGTTTCGGTTTCGGAGTTCTTGACGATCTTCCTACTTCTTGTGGAACTGTAGGATTAATTCCCACTGCAGCAAAAGTCCCTTCACCTTGTACTTTTCCGCCATCAGAAATATCATGCTCTTCTTGTACCACACTTATTCCATAAACATCATCAATATCGATATACAACTCCTTATCGACGTTGCTTGACCCGACAACTTCAACTTGTGTTGCATTCCTGTCCTTGTAAAACTCATTCTCATTAAAAGTAACGTCTCTACTTCTAATAACTTTATGACCCGCATAGTCCCAAAGTTTATACCCAAAAGCGTTATCTCCGTAACAAAGAAATTTACACTTCTTTGCTTGCGCACCTATCTTAGACCTCTCACAGGGAATAAGATGAACATAACCAACACAACGAAAACTTTCAAATAGGAAATATTTACCTTTTTGCTGGTCAACACCTCCTCGGTATCTTCATATCCAATGGACTACTAGGTGTCCTATTGATTATATAAGCAGCCTCCATTGCATGTTCATGCCCCGAAGGTCTCGAGTAAACCAGACTTCAACCTAATGCACCTCGCACGTGCATTCAATATCCAATTCATACGTTTTGCTACACCATTATCTTGTGGTGTCCTCGAAACCGTCCTCTCCAAACGAATTCCATTTGTTGCACATAATTGTAAGAATTTAGTTTTGTCATACTCACCACCTTTGTATGACCTTAAACACTTCCACTTCAGACCCGTTTATGTTTCAACCAAAGCTTTCCACTTCTGAAACACGTCATACACATCGAACTTATTCTTCATGAAGTAAAGCCACGCCTTCCTTGAGTGATCATCAATAAAGGTGACATAATAATGGAAACCACTATGAGATGCAACATCAATTGGTCCACATACATCGGTATGAACCAAGTCAAGTTTTGCACTTCTCAAGTCTCTTCCTCCTCTGCTGAAACTAACATGTTTTTTATTTCCAAGAACACAATCTTCACAAAAACTCATATCAACAGATTTCACCTTTGGTAGATATCCTCCCGAACACAGAATCTTCATGTTCTTCTCGCTCATGTGCCCCAATCTTCTATGCCATAAGTTGGTGTCTTCACCACTACTAGCCACTGCTAAAGTAGATCAATCTGAAGTCCGGTATAGAGTATCGACTCTAACTCCTCGAGCTAACACCATAGCCCCTTTCTTCACTTTCCAATTGTGTTTCGTAAACACAACTTCATAGTCATCATCACAAACTTGGCCAACAGATACCAAGTTTTTCTTCAAATTTGGAACGTGTCTAACATCCTTCCACTTCCATGTCGAACCATTGACTTTCAGAATCACATCACCCAAACCGATGATGTCGAGAGTTTGATAGTCTGAATCCTCTTCTTATTCTTCAAGAGAAATCCGATTAATCCTTTGTTCTGGTTTTTGTTGTGCTACTGAGTTTGATTTTGATTATGTATTGGGTTTCTTTCGTAGGGGAATATTTATAGATTCGGGTAATCGACGATGAATTCATGAACGATGAAGAACAATGATTTTTCTTTTTCTTTTTCAAAACCCTGAGTGTGACGGAGCAGATGAATGAGAATGGGGGATAGATATGATTTTGGTTTTTGATTTTAAGTTTTATGTTTTTATTTTGAAGGAAGGATATTATGGCCTTTTCAATATGTTTTTAATTAACCCAAAGAGTATTTTAGTATTTCCTCCCTTAAAAAATACCCTTAGTAGACCATATTGGACGGGGTTAGTAATTTATATCCCCCAATTAGTTTAAGTATCCCCCAATTGCGCGTTCTAGATAAACTAGTGAAGCCTAGTGCCTTACGTGGTGTAAAAAAAGCTGCAGGTAAAGATGGTGAAGTAGAAAATATAGTATCGCCAATCAAGGTGTTGAAAATTTTAGAGGTGGATGTAAATCTTATGGAGGCAGAAAACTTCTGGCGTGTTTGGATATGAGAAGTATAAGTGCTTCTGCTTCTTCTCCATAAGAAGAAGTCATAAGTAAAACTATCTTATCACAAAAGTTTAACTTTTCGACTTTCATAAACCGTTCTTAAATTCTATACCAAATTGAATTCTTTTTTTATATTACTTCCAGAAATTAAAGTAAACCGTTCTGAAATTTTATACCGAACTGATTTTTTGTTTTTATTACTTCCAAAAGTCGAAAAGTAGCCTTTAAATTCGCATCGGAGGGTGATTTTGGGAAAGTGGGAAAAATGAAAAAATTTCTACCAAATGAACAAAAAGTAAGCCTTAGTAATAGATACCTTGCGCTATTGTATATATAACTTAATGGCTTTGAACATCTGAAGGCCACGAATGAAATCACTAGACTAATGTGATTTTTTTAGAATACAGCTTGCATCAAAAACTGTGAAATTCGTCAAACAAAAGACCAAATGACAACATAATATTTGCAAAGCTTGTTCTGAGACCAAATGACCACATGATATTTGCATAGTATGTTCTGAGAACTCCAAGTGCACGTCAAAAAGTTTCGTTTGCTGAATCATACTAGTAGCTAGTTTTGCACTATCTTTATAATAGAGACTGAATCGATCTTGAATGATCCTCAAATTTTTGAGAATCAATTTAATGAATCTATTCTATGAGGTTAAATCCTCTTAACCGAAAAAGTGAAGAAATAGCAAAACTCTAGTTGGTGAAAGATTACACGTGGGTTAATTGATCAACTGCTCTGGGATTTTTCATTTCAAAGTGAAGATTTAATTTTTCTATTAATTAATATATCTTATGTAATTAGCCTTCTAGCGTCTCTTTATTAAAGATTCTTCCTTTCTAATTTGTATGTGAAAATGTAAAAAGCAGGAGGTTAATGAGTAATCATCATAATTTAAACTAATTTAAGTTGTTAAATAATTGCATCTATGGCCTGTAATGCATTCTAGTGCTCCGAGCAACTTATCAAGGATCTATAGGGTAAGCTCAGGGTTGAGGAATGACATTAAATCCACTGGAGTAGTTCTGAGGGGAGTTTTTAAGGGATTACCAAATTCTACATTAAAGACTCAAAAACCTTCCTTACTTCAACCGTTATAGGCGCTAGCCCTTGTTGGTTCAGACTAAAACTTGGATCCCATGCTAGAGATACCGCACCGGCTAAAATAAGCATGATCACAATATAAACAGACAGAAACATGAAATAAGAAAAATTCAGCACAAGGTTGAAGGATATAAGACATTCAATCTGATTTGAGATGACAAGAATCAAAAGACTAATTAAGCGAGGTGGTCAGTCAGTGGCCACAATAATATGATTTGAGATCACAAGAATGAAAACACACTGCAACTTCTCTTTCATCAATCTCCTAGCCTCCTCGTGCTCCTTCTGCACACTTTCCCTTTCACGACAACTTTCGTCGGTCCACATCTGTCGGTTGCTTCTTTTAAGGTTTTGACTAGATTGTGCACCCTCCAATACACCGAGGTCGAAGTCCTATAAACATTAAATGCTTCAAACACCTTGCTCCTGTTGGCCGCTAGTTCTTCATACAATTCCTTGAGACGCATTTCAACATCATCATCCACCACCGGTGGGGAGCTGGATGGGCAGGACCCATAGGGTGATTGACCGTACGCGAGAGTGGCGATGCTAAACTCAGGCCACTCGCCCGTGTAATCTTTCACTGTATCGCTCACCGATCTATCTTCCAGAATTACGTTAGCCCAATATTCATCGGGTAACCCATTGTATGCTTCAATATTTTGAAACTTGTCAAAAATCTGACGTTTAGCATCTTCAACAGCATCATGAAGTGGTTTCCGAAAATCACCCGAAAGGAAATAGTCCTTGAGATCAGAATCCAGTTTCTCCATTCTCCCCAGTTCTATCTCGAGATCCTCATGGGGCATATCATGATACTTTGTCTCAGCGTTATCTATATCCTCCATTGTTTCCAATGATGTATACTTGTGTATAATCTGCATCATCGCCTTGGGTATTGACATCTTCAAAGATGTTTGATTAACTGGCTAGGGTGATGTAGAACCACCTAGATTATACTAGTGAAATCAAAACACACTTGCAGGAGGAAAGAACAATAACAAACCAAAATAAGAATTCAAATTGCTAAAGAATTTGTCACACAGATAACCAAGGGTCTAGTACCCTTTAAATACTTCTACTAGTTTCCTAAACACAGTTGTACCAGATTCAGGACATAAATTTCCTAATATAAGCAAACTTCTTAAACTAAACCAAACTACCAATTATAGTTCAGTATCCTATTGTAACTCAGATTCTAGAACAGACTAGGGAGTATTCTGCTATGGCGTAGAGGCTCTTCAGGGCCTGACCAAAGACAATGACCCGGGCCAGGTCCATTGTGATCGGGTATTCGCGTGAGATGAGACTTGAGCCTTTAACCTAACCTCAAGTCTTCTTCTCATCCTATCTCCTCTCTAATCATCATCGTCATCTCGTCATCTTCTACTGAAATCTCAAATCCCTAAACCAAACCCTAATTTCCAACTCTACCCTCTTTCATCAACACCATCATCATCAAACTTCAGATTCTTCCGCTCCACCAAAGATACAAACATCGAACAAGATCCGGTTATTTCTCCTTATTTGGAATTTCTTTTCCCTGGTATCAAATATTATGCTAATGAAGAGTTTGATAAAATGGTAAAAGATTACAGGAATGGGAATAAAAAAATGATTCGAGTACTTCTGAATGCTATGTTGGCTAGGAATGTCTCTGGGAAACATGATGATGGTGCTGATAAAGAGATTTTGGAAGAAATTAGTAAAGAGTTACATGACCGAGAAAATTATCTAATTGGGAAGGAATTTTATTATTGTCCCCGTCTTGATCGTATTGTTATTGAGCAAGCACAGGAGGTATCAGAGGCAAAACAATTACAGAATAAGGAGAAAACATGGGAGTGTTATCAGCAAGAAAATGGGAAATGGAACTTGAAGTTTCTTAAGAAAATATGATCAGCCATGCAGCCAAAGTAGTTAATGTTTTGAACAAGTCAGCCAGCCAGCCAAGCTGGTATAGTTGTAGCATTTTAGTGTGTAATGCGGGAACCTTTTATCTGCTATTGCTCTTTAGTTTTGGTACTCAGTATCCGAAAAACTGAAGCAGCACTACTGTTGTAATTGATAGACTTGCTATGTTTATCTAAAAGTGGCACTAGTAAATTAGGATTTGATGATGGTGATTCTGACTTTTGTCAACTATATTGTGCTTCTTGTTTAAGTGCTTTTAATCTTTCGAAACTATTGGCAGGTTGGTCTAGCCTTTCGGTCTCCTTTCAAGGAAAAAAAAAAACTATCGTGACTTAGTCCGAGCTCAGATCCAAGATAAGAGCGAGATAAGAGAGGACAAAAACTCAAAATGTAATCGTATTCGTGTCAGAACGAAAATATAATAAAACATCCCTTATTAAATTTCCTGGATCCTACTGCCTCCCTAGACAAGTTCTCTAATTAGGCCAAACTAAGCTCCCACGAAACGCCGGCCATGTTTCACTCCCTAGCATATTACCATCGATCTCAAGTTCTCCACACACTTCATGTTTCAGATCATAGAATACCAAAACTGCATCATTCTTGTAGTATTGTTTCAAGTCCAACCGCTTAAGCCTTAGAAGCTTACCCTCGTTCATAGTGAAAATTTTAGTCCAACAGTCCGTTACAGTACCATAATCCTTCATGGTCCATACTTCCCCATTGTCAGCTTCACTACCAATTAGGCAAATGCGACCTCCCAGAACACTCGGTCGTATTTTACTAAACTTGCGCGGAAAATGTCGGGGTAGCGGAATATGTTTCACGGTCGCATTGGCAATATCAAAACAACCCATATATTTGGGGGTTCCAAAGTAACGATCTCCTACCCAGTGAAAAAATCCATTGAAAAACACTAGTTCGCTAGGTGTTTCAGATGGGACATTCGAGATTGTTTTCCATGAATTTGATTTTAATGAATAGACATAGACAGTGATATCAATGTATTTGTCAAAGCTATGCACAACGAGTTTATAATCCTCAGCTTTAGAATCATAACCAAACCCATACTTATTTTTTTCGCTGGCCAATAGTTATTGTAGCATAGGTATTTTCTTGTAGTCTTTAGTAAGAGGATTCCAAATGATAATGTCTTCTTGGTCTGATATATAGCAAACCAAACCGTTACAAGAACCTAGAATTTCTTTCTTTTCATATCCGAATGGATAAGAAATATGAGCAAGCTTGTTATATAATGTTGATGAATCTAACCATGACGAATCGTGATCAAGATAACATATCTTCTCATCAGAGAAGTCAATTAGGATACCATCGTTACGATTCTTGTTAGAGTAATCAAGTTGGAGTTTAGCAAAATTAATGGTTTTGAAAAGACTGTTCCAAGACTTGCATACACACCTGAATCTTATGACAGACTTTATGGGTAACTTGGTAAGGATGTCATAGATGATCTCTTCTGGAAGACTAGCACCCTTTGAAATATTTCACCCCCACCAGAACCTCTAATCTCCTTCTTCTTTCTCATATGTTTCTTATTTTTGTTCCCTTCTTGTTTCGTTAGTTTCCGTTTGTTGTTGTTGCACACGACATCCGTAACAGTCAACTTATTAGGGTTAGCAACTTCTTTCGCTCCGGTTATCCCACGAAGATGTCTCTGATCAAGCCGGCTTCCATTATTCTGCATATTCACCCAAAAGCATTTAGCTTATCTGGCCAAATTACAAAAAAATAAAAAAAACATCAAATACTTTTTCTATGTATCGAACTAAGATGTACAATACATGAATTACAGTCCCTTGTTGTTCAAACATATTCGATATAGCTGGTAAATAAAATAAAGATCGGGGGGATATGGAGCTGCATACCATTGTTGTTCTTCAATGAAGTCTCAAGATCGATATCTCCAACGTAAGAGTTGAGTTGAGTTTATATGATGAGAGTAGTTTCCTAGTTTATTAGGGGGAGAGTAGGTTATATACCTTAATTAGAATCCCCTAAATTGCCAGAAAAGAACGGAAAAGATAGACGGGCCTATATTAGAGTTATGGGTCAGTTAACCACAATATAACCGATTAGATGGCAGGGCCAGTACATGATAGCTAGACCCGGTAGTTCATAATCCACTTCTACATAATTTATATTCTTTGCGAATGCTAATTTCACCATCATAGGTGATGTCACACCCACAAATGCACCTTATAAAAAAATTGGGAAAGTGTAACCCGGTAGCACAGTGGTTCCGTGAATCAAGCTTCATCCACCTGCACTTTAGCCTTATAAATTTGCACCAATGCAAACAGCCAACTCTTTAGTTCTACAGCGGAAGTCTTTAGCCTTCTTTCACTTCTCTTAACTTCTCAAATGCTTACCATAAAGCACTCAAACTTTGCCATACATTACCAACAACAATCAGCCAACCAAGAACACTTAGAACATGACACAATCAACTCATTTTATTGCATCGAAGGGAAAATATACAAAACTTAGCTATTTAGGGACTTACACAGACTTGTTCCTCTTGAACCAAGCCTTAACCTTACAAAAACTCTCTCAATTTGAGTCTCACAATCTCCTATGTAAGCCTGCTGATTTTTCCATGCCTTAGCACTATTTATACAACAACTTTATTGGCCAAAACCCGTGCACAACTGTTGCACACGAATGGGACAGCCATCTGTCCCATAAAGCAGTTCCATAACCTCCACTAACTGTGCCAAGTTGGCCAGTTTCTCTTTAAACTCGCGTCATCATCCAACACATGTTCTCAAGCAGTTATGAACACTCTCCCACGCTTATAAACTTGCTTTATAACTGTTCTATCTTGTCTTGCGCCTTTGGCATGCTTGTGAAGCCAATAACCAACTCCTAACCGTCACTTGAGTCATATTGCACAACTGTTGCGCTTTACTAAACTTAGCCTTGATCCAATGCACAACCATCTTGTCCCTGCAGTCTTCTTGGCCTAAGCCAATGTACAACTATCTTGCGCTACAATCATCTCGGCCACTTCCTTAGCTCATTCTGGTTATTCATGCGTCATATGCTTCACTTAGCCAGTTTGCTCGACAATAGCAATGCCAATCTTGCTTTACTAGCTTGCTTGCACTGTTCAGGCTTTGGCCAACCTTGAACTAATGCATAGGCCAACTCCTGGCCTATTCTACCTTCTTGCATCATCCTTGAGTTTGGGCCAACTCAATTCTCTGGATATGCCTAAATGCCAACATCGCATGCATTTGTCAACTTTGGCCTTGCTTTGCCTTTCCCTCAATGAAGCTTCATTGTGTCGGCCAATAAGCTTCATTACCTAGCCAAATGTTCTTACAGTGTAGCGCCACCTTTGCGCGTCACTGGCCCTGTAGGGTCTTGCTAACATAGCACTTGACAGTCTATATATGCAGTGTCGCGCCATCTTGACCGAACACTGAATTGGCCGGCTATACTGTAACGCGCAACCTTTGGGCTTCACTAGCCTGACCGGTCATAGGTGAGAATATAGAACACATTGTTTTGAGATTTTCTGATGATTTTGCAAGTAATTTGGGAAATTATTTTCGAGATGGATACACGCTGCAGGGTATATAAGATGAGTTTATATTCTTCAGTTTTGAAATCACAATCAAGCCCGTAGCTATACCGTACGTCTGCCGCCTGGTTCTGACGGTGTAGGTATTTTCTTGAAGTCTTCAGTGAACGGATACTAGAAAATAGTTGTGCATTCACTGAACAATGACACCTTAATAATTGGTTGCAGCAACCGAGACCGGGATTTCACCTGGGACAAAGGAAGGCCATCTCAACGGGCATCAATTTAAGTACTGTGAATACACAAGAGTACGGAATTTTCATTTGTTGGTTTGTGAAGCTAAAAACACGAATTAGAACTGGGAGAGATAAATGAGTCGTATGAAAATATGCTTGGAATTATAATAACATAAGAGTCCACCACAAATTGGCAACATGAAAGGATGAATGGATGATTGATGTATACTGCTTCAGTTTTAGTAATAATGCTGCATTTTAAATAGTTGTAGAATTAAGTTGTATGTTTGATCCCTTAAGTAATTGTATCTTGACTGGCGAGGAGAAAAAACCCACTGCTTAGACCATATTATACAACACTGATGCATGTAGGAGGAGGAGGTTTCCTAATCACTGTAATCTGCTCGAACCCGTAAGCAATTTCAATTAGCTTTGGTTCTGAACCTCGTAATCCACCGAAACATATTCCAATAGGCGTTCCATCTTTCTCATACCCTGCTGGAACAGTAATTCCAGGGTGTCCTCCTATTGCAAGTACAGTGGCAAAAAGATATCCTGGAGTGACGACCGCATCCAAGTTATTTGTAATCATCAAACTCTTGAAACCTTCATTATCAAGCTTCGCCAAATTTAATAGTGCTCCCTGTCTCTCTGCCTCTGATCCGCTGGTCTTCTCAGACTCTATCATCCTATCTTGATTATAAACACAAGTATTTTCCTGATCATGCATGATTCGCACCATTATCAATTTAACTCAACAAATGTAGATCAAATTATAAGCGTCGTCTCTTAGTACGGATGGTAAGTTATTCTTTTAGCAGGTTAAAAGCTCACCAGACACGGGTTATTCTTATTGAAGGCAATAACATCAGCTAACGACCTCACGGGAGAAGTAATTAGTTCTTTCAAATACACATTCAGAGACTGCTTGAACTCGGACCTCAGTGCGGGTTCTCTACCACTTTGATATGGATCGTAAATAATTTCGACATTGCGGATTTCCAGATTGTCCACTATAACTGCACCTGCTTGTCTTCATTTTTACAGAGATGGAAGAATGAGAATTAGCTAGGGCGTCAAATAAGGCCACTTAATATTTCCATACCTTGATCGATCATCTAAAAATAAAAAAGAAAAAAGAAAAAACCAAATCATTAAAGTTGGATACCTAAGCGTCTCGATGTGACCCTCAAAGACTTCCGGAAGAGTTACATTGATAAAGAAGTGCCTCACTAATCCTAATATTTTTCCTCGAAGACCATCCTTCTTAAGAAATTGACTGTAGCCATCTTTAGGTATGAAATTTACTGCTGAAGATGTTGCTGCATCATTCTGATCAATGCCTACAATTGAATTCAATACGTATACAGCATCCGATACTGTTCTTCCCATTGGTCTATTTCATCCATTAATATAATTAAACCAAGTTAATTTTGACATTTAGAGAGGATAGTTCAATATAAGTTGATCAAACACATTTACAGAACATATTATTAATGTCAGCATACCCCACTGAATCCTGTCTTGGTGAGATAGGAATAACTCCAGCTCGACTAGTGAGTCCAACTGTAGGTTTGATTCCCACAATCGCATTAAAACTGGCTGGGCAAATGATTGATCCAGTAGTTTCTGTTCCCAAAGACACTGTCACCATATTAGCAGCAACTGATATAGCTGATCCACTGCTAGAACCACATGGATCCCCTAATGTATACGGATTCTGCGTCACAGAAATAAGTTTATATATATATATATCATTGGATTATATATAAACTTCAAAAATATATATCTGCCGGCCGGAGAATGAAAAAGCATTTCAAATTAACCTTACCAGGCCTTGTCCGCTTCTTGCGCACCATCCCGGGGGAATATTGGTACCACGGAAATTGGCCCACTCGCTAAGGCTTGCCTTCCCCATGATGATCGCTCCAGATTGTCTCAACTTTGTCACCACCCCTGCATCACGTGGGACCACAGAATACAATAGTGCAAATGATCCAGCGGTAGTGTTAAGTTTGTCTTTGGTTGCTATATTGTCCTTGAGAAGGATTGGAATTCCGTGAAGTCCTCCGAGTGGCTCAACGAAGCTCGGCATCTTCCTTTCAGAGTCGGCCTTGTCAGCTTGATCAAGCACGTCTGGATTCACCTCAATAACTGCTCTAAGATGTTTGAGGGTTCGAATCTCCTTTATGTATAACTCAACGAGTTGCCTAGACGTCAAGGTGTTACTCCGGAAGGCTCGTTGGATACCTTCGATACTGGCTTCTTTTATGGTGAAAGTACTATGGCAGTTAACGATGAATATGCTAACACAGATATTGATCAATAACAATAGCTTTGTTAGTAGAAATGAAGGAAACAGTGCAGTGGTTGAAGTGATCGGCTGGAACTGAGAAAAAGGAATGGCCATGCTCATGCGGTATATTTCCTGAAACTACCACTGTACTACCAATACTACTCGAGACTGAGAATTTATTCTCTGAAGAACATGTAATCAGCAATGACTTCATTCAGATACATTGAATTATAACATGAATATAGTACTTGTCTTTGCATATCATGTCTTATTAGAATGAAATTTTAACTCCATCTAATAATCAAACATTATCCTTTCTTTTACTTTATTTAGGATTGCATGCATTAAAGGAAAAGGTTTTTCTTTTTGTTCCATACCCCATTTTCCATAATTTTTCATAAATCTAAAGAAACAAAAGTAATTAAGAGATACTAATATTATGCCTAGTCCATAATCAACAAAAGAGAGAGTGCCCCAAGTTCATGAACTTGCTCATTTATTAGAAACTAGTTCAAGAGAAAGGATAGTGACTCTCAATCTAACATAAAGACCCTGTATCATGAAATATGGAATTATTACTTCCTTCAAGACTCTAACATTATCTAATAATAAATCATTCTAAACCTAGTAAGATTTTCCTAGTAGGGAAGATATTGTCTGCATTGCAAATTAGGAAAAACAAATCGATTGCCGTCTATTTGGTGCTATTCGAACACTGGTATTGCGTGTATGATACTACTATCTCTTTACCTAACTAGATTTGAAATTTTCTTATCATACTAGTTTTTGAGAAAGGGCTTGTTATGGATGTTTTCCAAGAAGATCATGAGTCTATTCAATTAAAGAGAATATTAATTACATTTTCAATAGCACTGTCATGAACTAAATAGTTTGGGCCATGCACTACCAAAACACATCATTGTTATTATGCATTTAAATTCTTCATTTATGCAAAATAAATCCTGTAATAAGTCAAGAACAAAGCAACATCAAGATATGTTCAATTCATTTCATTTACAAAGTTTGCATGGGATGCTAGCTGATGGGCCTAAACCTATGTTACCAAAGGCGCCGTAGGGGCGCTTAGCAATAAAAGGCGCCGAAGCGCCAAGACATGATCAATTTTTATTTTTATTTTGCTCGGCGTCTCGCCTTGCCTAATACAACGTAGGCCTAAACCCCATGTGGCTTTGGAATCCCATCTTTTCATGATTTTGTTGTAATGAATTAGCAGTAGAAATACATCAATTCAAATCTTGTTATTATCTCCTCTAAAAATTGTGCTTATGTGAATAGTCAACAAAGTAACAGAAACAAAAATACAATAGCATCAACTCTGTAATTGAAGGAAAATTGTGTTTAAGTTCTTGGCAGAAATTCGGACTAAAAATTGGACAGACAGACTTTGATATATCCACTCTGTAAATTTACAAACAAACCCATATAACTAGAACTCGTAACCGTGGTCATGATTTACGAATCAGACCCTCAAAGAGGGCTTTTCAAGATATAGTCTCTGCAATTCATAAATGATAGAGCGCCCGTTCCTGCAATGCAAATCATAAATGGGGCTTTTATTGGTGTCCAGTAACGAGTAAATTGATTATAATTTGTTGATGATCTAGGGATTTTAAGGTTCTTTTCTAGACAAATGGAGATAATGTTTTCACTTCTTTGAAATTGGTTTATGGGTTTAAGAGTTTCTCCAATTCTCTTTCAAATAACACACTTTAAGCATGATTATCTCCAAATACTATCATGAAGATGCTGGTGCTGATTATTTCTCTGTTACAGGGTATCTCTGTTACAGAGTAGAAGAGAAGATGTTGATGCTAGAGAAAGAAGAAAGAAAGATTTCATCCTCGGTCAGATTTACTTTCTCACTTTTGTCAACTGACGTGTAATTTTCAAACCACTAACACTAAAGCGAGTAAGAAGTAACAAGCCACGTGACCCGCCACTTCCGAAAGCGAGCACGTAAAGCGAGTTTTCTTGCATTTTCCTATAATATCCCATTATTCAAAATTGTTTCAACCCTAAAAAAGGAACCTTCTTCGCTAAATTTGGTTAAACGCAAGCGGCTCTCTTTCTTCTGAAATACATGCCCCGCGGTTTCCTTTTATTAAAAGCCCATAATAATATAGCAACCAAGACCATGAACCAGGCTAAAAAAATTATATAAATACTTCCGCCAGCCGGGTTCCACGATTGTTGTGGCTCTTGTTGGATTACGAAACCCTAGCTAGCTATACGTTCAACAAGAAGAATCAGAAGAAAATAAGCTATCTTTATTAATGGAGAATTTGAATTCAGATATCATGTTAGAAATACAATCTCGATTACCCAAGACCACCACAGGTTACAAAACCGTCTTACAATGCAGAGAAGTATGCAAACTATGGAGAGATCTCTTGAGAAAACAAAGACAGGTATGCCTTTCGTAATTAGTTCAGAATATTACAGCGATTACAAACTCTACTATAGAGAAGGATCTTCTGAGATGATTAGTCTGAATTGTATGAAAGAACCACAAGAATTTTACAAGATGCTTACAGAGATCTGCAATATAACACCTGCTGCTTGGTCCTTCAGCTTTGTTGGTACTTGCAATGGTTTGGTATGTTACGTAACTAGGGAATGACCCATGCCTAACGACACGGGCTATTTCACACTGTCCTACATAGGGGTTTTGAACAGTCTCTAAGAGGAGTTTAACTTTTTCTCTATGTTTTGCTTAGGTGCATTAAATAGTTTTTAAGAGTTTCACTTCTTCTTTAAAAAAAAATTGTGCTTTAAAGGGAGATTAAGAATATCACATAAATCCATTAAAATGCCAAAATTCTTTTTCTTTTGAGTTCCTCATGTCCAATTTCTTTCAGTTTTATAGTTTTAGCAATGATTTTGAGTGTTATGAGATCTCAAAAAAAAGAAAAGGATTTTGATCCAATTAGCGACGAAACTCATTAGCATCGGGGTGGGGGGATTTTTCTCTTTCTTTTCCTAGCTACCTGGGCTTTTAGGTAGTAGACCTTTTTGAGGTTTAAACTTTAATATAACATTTGGGCTTTACACCCAATTTTTTTAAAATTTTTTTTTAGAAGTCTTTGTCATGGATTTTTCATCTTCAATGATCTAATGAGGAACTTGATATTGGTCGAACCCATGTCTACTGGCTTTATTTAAATGTGGTGGAGGTGGTGGCACTGGTGGTCCATTGACTTGTTCGGTATCCTTGGGATTGATTACCGTGTGAAATAGTCACGTGCTGAAACAGGACTGGACTTGGTATATGTTATACCTATTTTGGGTTTACTGTCGTGTTTCATTTACTAAATGATGACATCCCATATTGTTCTCGTCCTTTTTATGTAAACTGCATACTCTAATTTTTCTAAAGCAACGCATCTGGTGAAATTTTCCAATCTACAGTATGAGGATTTATCCTTTTTTCCGGGAAAAAAAACAATGAAATGCTTTGTTTTATTTTACTAACTCCACGATTTATAAAGGGGGATAGCAACTTTGGCGAGACTGGTACCATTAAATATAAATCCTAACAAATCTTCACCGTCGGATCATCCATGTGATATCAGACCCGCCAAAAACTGGTATCCCTTTTATAAAGAACAGTTAATTGGGGGAAGCATTGAAAAACCATGCCGGCGGCTACAGTAAAAATATCCCCCAATTAATTTATATATCTCCCAATTTAGTGTTCTTTATAAATCAAAGAAATCTCATGACACTATTAAAATGTCACCAGTCACCACGATAAGAAGAAACATGGCACTTTGAGTCTGTGAGTTAGAATCTTCAGTACTACAGTACTACGCTTGATTTACTATTGTGACCCGGAAAAATAAAAATAAGTAATAATGGAACAAAATAAAATAAAAATGGAACACCAAGCATTGATCTTTATCGCCTGTATAGGATATAGATTTTCTTAAGCCCTTGCTCCTCCAATATTGAAAGTAAAGGGTTAGGAAATTAAAAAGGATAGTCGACCGAAACTACTAAAGATTCAAAGTATGTTGACCACGACATCGGATTAGATAAACGATGCAGGAGTGCACAGCTATATTGAAATCTCAAACTTTGAAGTGGTACGTGTATACTAAGTTGTTCCCAAAACGGACATATCTTACAAATCGATTGAAAAAAAAAATAACTATAATTCAGTTTCACTATGAAGCTTTATATTTCTTTTCTCTCTCAGTATTAATTCAAGCATGGATTCGACATAAATCGTAGCCGCGGTAGTCGTCAACCTTACAAACAACAACCTCATATCTTGCAAGGATGTGCTCCAATCACTCTCGTGCATTGAACTTATGATATGTCTCTGTGGAAGTGAAAGGGTAATGAAATTACAACCAAATTTTTGGACACTGTATTATGCCATTTCCTATACTTAGCAGTAAGAAAGCTAATATCCACTACCTATGGGTGAATTAATGGCCAGATAGAATTCAAACTTTTCACTTTTAATGAACATATTTGATAATGCATGCTAATGATATAGAAATTAAGAGGTCAATACATTTGGTAAGTTGTTTTAAATACAGAGATAAAATGGTTCTAGTAGATTCTCTTTATAGAACACCTTTCCTAGAGTATCGGGGATAAAAACACAAACAGGATACCAAAATGGTTTCTAACAACAAAGTACTATACAATCAGAATGGTACAAATTGGAATGTGAAAGGTGCACCTTTTTTAACAGTAAGCTAATGGTCCATTTTGGTTTACCTAATCCAAAGTAAACTGAGCATATCTACTACATTCATAAGGCAAGTTCCTGGAAACTACAACACCTAGTAGGTATAATGAAAGTTTGGTCGACATTGTGTGATCTAGAGAAAAATCAGCACCCACCTATTTATAGCAATATTGTTCAATATTAAACATTAGGTAAATTATCAATCAGCCATAAAGCTTCAAATGAAAAACAAAATTCAAAACTAAGAAATAGACCACCTTACCATTTAAATCCACCCCTGAAAATTACATCAGAGTAGTGTTCCTCTGTGTTCAACCTGGAAAAACTATAAATTTTCCAAGTAAATCTCGAAACTGGAGCATCCTTAATTGTCCATTCTGAGGACAACAGTTTCAGGCTGCGCTGCTAGAACTTTATATCCTTAATTTGTTCCTGCCACTTTATAACTTCAGATTTAGCTTTCTCAACCACCAAACCTGCGATGTTTAAGCAAGCAACAGTACGATTCTATCAATGAACATGAAGAAATGATAACAATAACATTGAGGAACTACAAAACTATTACTGTACCTTTTACTGAAATGTAAATGGGTTACATTACTTTGATAATGAGAAGACAGCACCTTTGATAATGTTGTCAGTACTGCACCAATGTATATCTACCACAGGGCAGTGATCCGCTGGGCAATAAAAATTTCTATTATCAGTATCCAAAATTTCAATAGGTGTTTTTCCTTTCTTCAAGGGCACTGTGATATGGCAGGATGCTCTTGCATCCAAACCCCTGAAAAAAAATATAGCCATCAGACACTGGATCTAACTAAAAGAGATATCCTCCCTAATACTATTAGTAAACGAATATTTTAACACCATTTTGACATTATCAGAAAAACAATCATTTAGAACAATAAGAACAAATTAATTGGGTGAAGGACAATAATAGTATGTAGCTTGTTTCCTACATAGAAATTTCTATGGGATACCTGTTGGATAGTAATGCCGGGTATAATTAATTTTAGAAAAATGCAGAGCCAAATAACCAAGAACATTAAACTAATAATTTGGAGAGCTTTCGTGATTATACCATTAAAATCTTCCATAGATACTGAGCATCCATAATTTACAGAACGACATCACTTCTACAAACATATAAGAGGACTTAGTTCAAGATTTTAACATTGGAATCGTGACATTTCATCGCTAAGCTAACATAGTTTACTGGAATAACCAAAATAGAGTAAAAACGGTTCACATTCATAAAAATTGCGGCAGCAATAGAAATATTATTACAAAACAGTAAACAAAAATTCCTCAAACTGATGAGAAAACACTTAACTTAAAGCTCACAATATCAAGGTATTTTCCTCACCAAATGACTTATAAGCAACTCTGCATATGAGGACACAAAATTGAAAATTCATTCTCCACTCTACCCATGTTCGAATTCTCTTGGTCGGCAGTAACCAATTTAAAAAGAGAAAACTTCAAGAATTAAAATTCTTCATTTCAGAACTCATAGTTGTTCAAATAAATTAAGGAAATATCAATTAAACATGTGCTGCTACACTATAAAATTTGCAAAAATAACATACCCATTTGAATCCATATTTCGCTACATAAACTGAAACTAAACATAGGATTTGATAAGCATTTTCAGATGTGGAACATGTAGATAATAGAGAAACACAATGCACAAAGGGAAAACTATTTTTTGGTAATCGATTTTGCATGAATCGATAGGCATCCTCCTTTGATAGAGAAGGTAAACGGGATTAAGAAAGGATGAAAAACTTACATGTTGAACCGGTGAGACAGATGTTGTTCTGTGATTTTTCGAGACAATTTATAGACGCAGAAATTAAAGTCATGGCGTGCGTTTCTTGTGTCGTAATTTCACTAATGAATCAATCTGAGCGGAAATCTAAGCCTAGAACCATTACGAATTCAGAAATTCAAAAATTGTATGAGTGGGGATTTCTGGCGACGCTGAAATGTTAATGAAAAGATGGAATTGATGGATACCGAATGAAAGAAGATTCAATCAGAGATAATGGAAGGATTGAATCGGACATATTTAATAGGGTGCGTTACAAAAATGAGTGAATGGAGGTTCTTTAATCGTTCATATGGTTTGTGGTCCACAATAATAGCATTCACTACGGACACAGAACAACGATAGCCGATGGATCAATCTAATCTAGATTGAACTGGGAGAGGAGGGGAAGATCACAGCCGCTAGTTGATTCCAACAGATGTATCCTGGCCGCTGGGTGACACACCAAACACTACTGTTCTGTAAACATAGATTCCAGAGTTATATATATTCACAATCCTATCATTGGTTAACGTATTCGTATTCCCAAAAAGGGTTCAAAGTATAACGCCGACCCTGTTGGATTCGGTTATTGTCATTCCACTAATACATGCAAGGTTGTTAGGATTGGTCAGTGTACTGCAAATGGCAAGCGAAGCGTCAAATTTTACACCCTTGGTGAAGGCAATGGGTGGAGACACAAACCACAAGTTACCTATATGTTATCCGGATCGGGTGTTTATTCTAATGGAGCGGTCCATTGGTTAAATACAAGATCTAACTGTGATATTTTAGCCTTTGATTTAACTGATGAAACATTTCGATCTATCCCACCACCACCTTGTCAACCCAATTTATCATATGAACAACTGCAAAAGTAGTACTCGTTTGAAAAAGCGCACCAACTTCAACTCTTTTACATGGATTAGGAGGTTCAACAGAAAATGGGATAAATGCTCAACTCGCTTATTGTCCCTAACAGACAGTGAAATTTTGCTATGGCAGAATCACGTTCTCTCTTGTTATGACCCTGCAACTTTTAAGAAAATATGGTATGATGAAGATGCAGAAGAGACTGTTTGTGAAGCAATTCCTCATATGCATAGCCTTGTTTCGTTGTTATTTTTTTTAGTGCTTCCAAAAAAAAATAGCAACTCGGTGAATGATACATAAAGTCGAAATTAAAGTTTACAACATCCAACTATTATTCATACTTTCCTAGTATGGATGTTCTTTCATGTCTTTAGTAATTTCCATTCCCTAATGTTTTTTTTTATTATTATTTCTTTACAAGGAGGCATCGAGTAGGCTGTTTAAACCATTTGCACTTGCCATGAAGAATAGTACGTAGATCTGACTATTGCTTGTTTCTTTTGTTTTGCTATGGTTATTTTCTTTTCTTGCTGCAGTCCCACTGCTTGAGGTCTCTGTACCTATAAATCTTCTTTTTTACGTTCAAAAAAGGAAATCTTTCTTGTCGTGGGCGGTGGGACTGGAATGCACAGTTTTTCTTTGCATCATTTGTTTTGTTGCAATAATATCACCAGCAGGTGTCTAATCGTGTCTTTTGACACAGGGGTAACGCAATGACCCTGTTTGCTCAACCTACTTCAGTTGCTTGTGACGAAATCTAATTTCAAGTTTTCTCGCTATATGATGGTTGAGATCATATACGTAATTAAATAGTAGCTTGGCGTCATGATGAACCAAAATCGGATCATTCTTGGAACATTGCTGCAAGTCCAAATGCTGAAGCCCACCTTTGTCAATAGTGAAAATTATAGTACAAGACTCTGATACACAATAATCCCTTCATCGTCCATAATTCCTTTCCATGTTCCGTCTAACATTCCTAGCAATTAGGCAAAGGCAGCCTCCCAAAAGACACACTTGTGCTTTCCTAAACTTGTGTTGTGGCTAGAATATGTTTCACTGTCGCATTGTCAGTATCAAAACACCTCATATCTTTGGGGCTTCTGAGGCATGTTTCCACCCAATGTAAAAATCCTTTGAAAAACACTAGCCTGTGGTATAAGTTCTTTCAAATGGGATGTTCGTGATTGTTTTCCATGAATTTAAATTAATGAATAGACAGGGATATGACGTATACGCCAAGAGGAAGATTGTAGTTTCCAAGAAGAAGATACACGACGAGTTTAAGAACTAAGATGAAAAACGCTAATAGGAGGTCAAGCTAGTTTGTTGTTGGTCTGTGAAGAGGTATGACATGTATTTCAATGTTTTCCACTGAGATTGTCGGAAATTACCTGCTTCCTCCTTGGAATTAATTGTATAACCGATTTTCGTTCGGTAATCTTTTGCAGAAGAGTTTATCGCAAATCGCAGATTAATAACATAAAGTACCTTCAGGTTTATTTCCATCATGTTAGCAAAGTTAACTATGGATACTGTTCTTCAGGTTTGAAAATCTGTATAGTGTATACTCTTTTGGGTTGTTTGTCGAATAGTAACCAGTTTTTCCGACATTAGCCGTAGGTACCTGACTTTACATGATTTTAGATTTGTATAAGCATGGTCCAAATATTTTCTCACCTCTTGCCGAGGAGAATGTTAAAAGGTGCTCACATGTTACAACAAATACTAAGGAAACATAGGATGCCAAACGAGAAAGAATGTAGATTAATTAATGAGTTTTACAAAAACAGAAGAAGGAAAAATTCCACCGTCTACCAAAAGAAAATACAAATAATCCTAAAAAGTTTCAAGTTTTGTTGTCAATTATTCTTCAATCCAACTGCCTCCCCAAACAAGTATTACGATTAGGCGAAACCAAGCTCCCAAAAAACGCGCATGTGTGCGACCCTGGCATAATACCATCGATCTCAAGTTCTCTACATACTTCATGTTTGAGATCATATAAATATGTTGATTTATATTCACCATGATGAACTAAAATCGCATCATTCTTTAAAGTTTGTCTCATGTCCAAATGCCGAAACCCTAAAAGCTTGCCGTTATCAATGGTGAACATTTTAATCCACGAGTCTGCTACACCATAATCCTTCATCGTCCATACTTCCCTAATGTTCTTTTCAAGATCACTAGCAATTACGCAAAGGAAACCTCCCAAAACACACAGTTGTGTTGCTATATGCTTGTAAGGAAAATGTTTGGGTAGCAGAATATGTTTCAGTGTCTCATTGGCAATATCAAAACAACCCATCTCTTTGCGGCCTCCTAAGAATATTTCTAGCCAATAAAAATATCCATTACAAAACATTATTTTTGTGCTAGGAGATCCATATCCGATGTTCCTAATTGTTTCCCATGAATTTGGCTTTAATGAATAGACATAGAAATTAGTGCAAGGATCCCCTAAAAAATAAACGATGAGCTTGTAATCCTAAGTTTTCAAATCGTAACCAAACCCATAACTATAGTCTCCGCTGACTCGGTGTGGTGGTGTGTCTATTTTCTTGTAGTCCCTAGTAAACGGATTCAAAATGATAATGTCTTCCTTAGATGATCTATAGCAAACCATCCCGTGACAAGAACCTATAAATTCTTTCTGCTTATATTCCAAGGGATAAGCAGTATGAACAACCTTGTTACACAATGTTCTTGATGAATCTGACGATAATGAATCGGAATCAAGATAACCTATCTTTTTCGAAGAGTCAATTAGGATACCATCGTTCCGATTCTTCAAAGAGTAATCAAGTTGGAGTTTAGCAAAATTAGCGGTACTGAAAAGACTGTTCCAAGACTTGCATACACACCTGAATGTCAAAGATGATGTCTTCTGGAATACTTGCACCATTTGAAATATTGTCACTGCCACCAGTCCCTCTAATCTTCATCTTCTTCCTCATGAAATACAGTCCCTAATACTGGAAAATACAAATACTGGATAGCAAACTAACGTCAAGTATCAGTTGTAGCGATGCCAAATATCAGAAGATATACAATGGATATCTTTAGATCAATGAAGTGATTACTCCGTTAGCTATAAATATGCAAAACAGAGGATCGAGCAGGAGATGGAGCTACATACCATTGTTGTTCTTCACTCAAATCTATCATGAACGTAGAGCGAGAAGATTATTGATCAGATCAGGGTATTTTGTAGCAATAGGTTTAGGGTTCATGCTGTTTACAGATTAGAATCCTCCGATTGACTAAAAAGAGAGCAATTTATACAACGTGTCATATGGATCCAGTCATCCAGAAACCAGTGACTACTTTGCCAAGAATCTCTTCGTGCTACGGGCCAGGTAACATATATAGTTCCGTTCAGATGTCAGGCCCAGCTTCATCATTAAAGTTACAGGCACTTCTGTTGAAATAAACATAAAGCAAGGCTACAACACTGCAACTACCAGATCCAGGAAAATGTTTACTATCGAAAGCTAGCAGGAGGAAGAGTAAAATTACAACTTTCAAACAGACTTATCAGAAATGAGAGAACACGAGAGATCTCTAAGAAATTGAAGCATAAACACAAAATATCCACGTTATCACACATGTAATTCAATGTTCTCCAGAGTGAGATATTCAGAAACTAGATGAATTTCGTAGAACTTATTTTCTGCTTCCTCCTTTGAATTGTTTAACCATTACTCTGTTTCGAAAAAACTTTTGAAAAGAGTTTATCGCAGATCAATAACATAAAAGTTCAAATATCTTCAGTTTGGTTTCCATCATCTTAGCAAGGTTAACTATGAAACCGTTCAGGTTGGAAATTCTGTATATCCTTTTTTCTGGGTCTCTGACAGCTCTTGTCAGGAAATACAAATGAACAGGCTTACGACATCTCACGATCTTCTAAGTCGCTACTAGTTATGACGCCTTCTTGATTCATAGGCTCCCTTGATAGCATCCCAAAATGCAGGTATAGCAACATCAGTAGGTACTTCTTTAAACGATGGGAGGTAGTTTACGTCCACGATAACATGGTCTCTGGTGCCTTCTTGAATCTTAAACTCAGAAAAATAAAGAAAAAAATATCAAGACAAAAACAAGGACTGGTATCCGTGTAATGGGGGTGAAAGAAAAATAAAATTTGAACCAGATACTGATGGAAACACATACGGTCAACAATCCAATGGCCTATTCTATTAATCGTCTAAGAATCAACGCATGCACGTTATAGAACAAGCAATTGCATCTAGTGTTTATTTGACTAAGAAAAGGGAATTATTCACAAAATTACGGACTATTGTAGGATAGTTTATCGCTTCAAAAGAAAAAAGTACAAAACTTCACTTACAACAACATCAAAACCAAAGATGGTAAGACCCAGCTTTTTCCTAAGCCAGTGTGCTGCATCTGTTACTAGTTCCAGATCAAGAGACGTGCTATCAGCGCTGGAGAGGCCGGAAGCTTCAATCTGACCTTTGGCTGTGGGCAGCGATTTTAAGCTGTAATAGAGGAGGAAAATGGCTTGTCACTGATCAGGTGTGTGTATGAGAAAATTTATGGTTTGCACATACATGATTGTGAATCTAAAACATTGCACAAACCAGGGACGGATAAAGATAAGAAAACTACCTGTTGAAGGAAAGAGGTTTGAGTCCATCTTTCTCAAATGATGACAAAAAGACATCAGAGTTTGGCGTTGAGTTTTTCACAGCGTGGAAAACCTTGTCTCCCAAGACATAAAATTTAAAAAGAACAGCTGAATGATCTACGTACTCCTGCAGTGTCACATCAGTTGGTTATTAACATTTACCCTCAAAAACATACTAAGCTGGTCCAAGACACTCAAACGAGAGTAGGGGGTGAGACGCACACATTGATCACCCAGAGTAGCACTTTCAGTCAGAAAATTTAGTAAAACTGTTCATAATTCTTATATACCTGAATAACAGCTGGAAGGGGAACTGCCAAGTCCAGAAAGTCATCAGTCCTAAAAACAATAGCCTGTGAATTCAAGAAAAGACTATGTTACCATCTTACCGCATAAGAGTGAAGTCAAATTGTTTAAATTAGTGCGCTCCTACCAGGTTAATAACAAACCAGGACAGCCAAGATAAGTTATTGTGTAAAACCAAAAAATATAAGTACCTGTGGGAGTCTTAACTACTACATTGATCTAATATAAAAATCATATATGTAGCTAACATGGATATCATAGATCTTTATCCATCTTTATGGATAGTGATCTACCATGTTCAATGGTTACAATAGGTAATCCAGTAGTGGACATCTGAATTCACTAGCACTTCTCAACTAATAAACAGTAAGAATGGGACATCGAGAAACAGTTTTTTACACAATTATTAGTCTTGGATGATTCTGAACCAAAAATTCTTTAAACCGCTAGCTGCAAAACAAGAATCCAAAACCATGAACGAACTACATAAGGGCAAGTCTGTAATCCAGTAGCGGACATCTGAACTCACTAGCATGTCTAAACTTATAAACAGTAGAATGGGATATCGCAAACAGATTTTGTACAACTATCAGTATTGCACGATTCTGGACCTAAAATTCTTTAATACGCTACCACCAAAACAAGAATCCAAAACCATGAGTGAAATAGATAAGGGCTAGTCTGTAATCCAGTAGCGGACATCTGAATTCACTAGCATGTCTCAACTAATAAACAGTAAGAATGGGAAATCGGCTAACAGTTTTTGTACAATTCTCAGTATTGGATGATTGTGGACCAAAAAGCCTTTCAACCGCTAACACATAAACAAGAATCCAAAACCATGAGTGAACTACTTAAGGGTAAGTCAGTACCATGTTGTGGGCATCAGCAACTCCACAAGCAACTTGAGGCTTCACAATACTAGGAAGAAGCAATTCAGCTTCACATAGCCTCTCCATCATATTGGGTTCATCAAAACTATCCACCTGTGTAAGCGAAGCAACAAATATAACGAGATAAGTTTCAGATGGGTAAAAGTAAGGCAAGCTGAAAAGAGTCTTTACGGACAATTGAAAGTGGTGATACTAAATAATGGTTTAATTAATAGCCCAAAAGATCTACAGAACGTGATACATTATATAATATTCACCTGAAAAATTATTTTGCTTGATTTGACAAGGAAATGAGCTAGTTTCACTGGTTTCCTATTTTTCAAATTTACTTGAGAACATCACTGGTCTTGTGTAGACAAAACATGTCCACAAATAAGATTGTTCCACTATAACAAATGAATCATAGGCACATATGCACGGTGCATGTGTTTTTCTATATAAGCAACAAAAAATACCATTCTAATTTGAAGACCTTTAGAAAGTGTGGAGCACGAATTCTGCAGTCACCACTTGTTTTGAGTTCCTCCAATCCAGCTAAAATTTTCTGGATCATTAATCTGTCCACTACTGGATAGATTTTATCAAGTGGGTCTATCACACAACAATCAGGGTGATCTTCGCAATACCTGTGAAACAAAAGTCAGCATATTAGAAAGAAATGGTCAATCTACATAATTGTGCTTTCTAATTTAAACATTAATTACCGTTTCAATTCCTGCATGCCTTTGGAGAAAGAAACTCCATTAAAATACTCTGAGGAACCTGTCAGTTCAATGTTGGTAATTTCGTCAGTTGCTTTATGGAAAACGACATCAACTTCATGCACTTGAGGTTCCAGTGGGAGATCGAAGGTGAGAGGAATAAACATCAGCCCGTTCTGAGTAGGATTCATGGGGAACGCCCCTCTCTGTTGAGGGCAGTGGGCAGACATTAGATTCTAAAAAAAAATATAACGAATACGCTGGTTTTCTCAATTTAGATATTCATGGGAATTACCTTGGCAAAGTCTGCTTCTCGAGAAGCTTTCATTACATAACCAACTCTTACAACATTATTACATGTAACCTGTTTAAATGGAAAAATAGAGAAACAATAACATGTGAGTTTAAAAGTAGAAAAAATGGCAGACTAGTTCTCTTGAGAGGGATATCTGTAAAGAGGGGTATCCTAGGAACATACGATAGAGGTACAGAAGAAACTAGAATAACAACCTTTCTACTCAGACGGCATAGAGTAAGAGGTAACTCTTCCAACTTTTTAATAAGCATTACTTCTGAATCCTCCATCCCATCACCACTCTCCTTACCTAGACAGGGAAGGAAAATCTTGCTTAGCAATACGTGAAATAGCATGTGCGATCAATCATAAGAAAGGACTATGAAATTATCATTCATCACAAAAATGGAATGCTTACGTTTAGCAACAGTCAGCCATCCATGATCATGTAGTTTAAGAAAGAGATCATCATCTTTACTTGCAGCTACATATAAACAACTACCCCTGATGTCTCCCCACGCTTGCGAAATCTCACTAAGGAATGCATCTAATGAAGATGTGTCAAGCATGAAGCAATCCAGAGAGTATAGCATTGCCATCTCCTTGAGAAAGATAACCTATTTCAAAAAGAATACATTAACAGGAAAAACGTCACAAAGTGTATATACCAGAGAAAGTAGAGATGGTAACTATATATGTAATGATAGGGAGTTACAGGTAATGGTTTCTTTTGCAATGAAACGAGTGAAAAATGGAAGGTAGAAGTTAAAATAGAGAAATTTGGTTAAAAGAAAACATTCATGGCACCAGCTTGTCAATGATTGTCCCATGCATACAAACACTATAAGATGGAGTTGATAATGTCTCCCAATAGGGTTAAGCCGGTTGTTCAATACCACTTGGAATAGAAAGTAACTTTCTTTGCTTAAGAAATATGAAGAATTATACGGCATTATAAGACAGCTGCAGGAAACCTTATATTAAGATAGCAAACTCTGTAGGAAAACACACCTTTCGGGGTGAAACACTCGCTTCATATGAAATTCCCTGCAATAAGAATGCGATAATGAATAAGAAAAGTCTGACGCATCAAGTTAATGCACCAATGCAAGACATCGACTCTGTCACCAGCGAAAGGAAAGTGGAGTAGCAGCCAACAGAGAAGAAACATACACAATCAACCACACACAGAGCATTTAAGCAATGAATTTTACCCATACAGTTCAGTAAATGCAATCAAATTTCCTAATCACCCGGAAACCCTTCATCCAGAAATCCATCAAACTGGTACCAAATGTGACAAAATTGGGGATCATAAATCCTTCTAAACCATCATGATCACTCATTACATTCTTGATTCCAAATAAAAAAATTGACAAAACCGAAAAAAAATACCTAACATTAGATCTCATAATTGAGACATTTAACTTGTATCCAAACATCCAAAATCTACACCCATCGATAAAAAAAACTCACCCAATTTCATGCATTACCTTTTACCCTAACAATTTAATCTTCGAACAAAAACATCTCAATTCATCAATCAAATCAAAACCCTAAGTTTCTATCCAGTATCTGATAAAACAACAACAAAAACCCACCCCATTTCAGTAGAAATCAAACAAACCCATAATCCAAAACCATCAGAAAATTGCAAAAAAAATTCAATTTTAACTAACAAGGATGTAAAAACAAGTATTAATAAGATAATAATTTTACCGTATGGAGATTTGAGTATTGAAGTCTACTGAGAAGAGATTCAGAACCAGATTGAAAAAATGTATTTCCATTGTTATCTTCAGCAAATAAAAGTGATTCATCAAGTAGAATTCCTCGTATAAAACCACCACTACTACCCATCTTTTGTTTTTAGTTTTTAATCAGGTTTTCGATAATCTCTCTACTACAGAGAGTGATGAAAATGAAATTCTGAGAAATGGGTTTTCGATAAAAACACAATAAAAAGGAGGAGGAGAATAGATTACACGCGTCTGCAGTCAGCTTCTGTGAAGTGTGTGCATGACTTACACTTAAAGAGAAAAAGGTCGAACCTTTTCTTTCTCTCCTGGGGTCAATTTTTCTATTGAGCAAAATCAATAATGCTTTTTGTTTTCAAAAGAAGCTGGCAAACTTATATGTTATTAGAAAAAGACCCTTTTAAAAAGGATCATTACGTATTATGTCCTTCTTCTCTATCAAATTATCATTCTAATGAGTTCACTATGAATAAAAATTGAATAGACACAGAGATAAAAGACGCATCTGACAAACCGCCTATTTCCTTAACTCTTATTTTTTCTTTTGGAAGGAAAAATGAGACAACCATCTAATGGGTTCGAAGAGAATAGATTTTCTCTTTTGGTGTGGAAGCTCTAAAGCAGAAGTTAAGTGTTCATAAAAAACAGGGCTTCTTCTTCAATAAAATCTTGATTTTTCTTTCAAAATCTTAACCGATATCAATTTGGGTTACATATTTAATATCAGAAAATCGTGTTTTACAAACCCATTTGAGCTCTTTCTAAAACATCAAATATAAAAATCTTGACCTGATTTGGAGATTTCCCCATTAACTTATCTCACGCTTTACTCGATTGATATAGCAAAATCGAAATCAAACTATTTGATAATATTCATTAGAGTTTTTGTAATACTCCAATACTTGAGCTCAAATATTTTCTTGATTATTATTCATTGAACTGATTTCATAAATACAGAGATAAACGAACAGACATAGAACTGACTAGATTGATAGAGAAGGAGGAAATAACATGAAATGATTTTCTTTTCAAGGATCTACTTCTAATAACATAAGTTTGCCAGCTGTTCTGCAGAGGAAAAGCCTTATTAATTTCAATCCAACGGTTTGGAAAACAATCCAACGACTATTAAGCTGCTTGCTTATA
>JAJJMB010016923.1:252475-288718 GCA_023531105.1 Papaver atlanticum
CCCCCCCCCCCCCCAACCCCAAAACTTCCTCTAATACTTCATTCTCTTTCTTACTCTCAATTATTTCCAAATCCACTCATATAAATCAACTACCAATCAATCTAATTTAACTAATCTAATCATTTCAATTAAATTAGTGTTAATCATTGCAGGGGCAATTTAGCCATGTAGAAAAAACATGGTTAAGGGGTGGCTTCTTTTACTTAAAAATAACCTAGCTTTTTTCTCGTTAGGTATACCCCAATAAAGCCAGGCTTTTTTTCACCCTCTTATCATTTTTTATTTATTTATTTTAATTTTATTACTTTTTCATGAAAAAGAGTTTTTATAACGTCGGTAACCTAGCAACAAGCTGGGCACTATAATTTTAACATTTACATATTGAGTACCTATAAAATTCTTCACTCTCTTCAAAAAATCAACTGTCTCATCTCCCAACGTCGTGAAAGCTAGAGTACCAAATTCATAACCATATGTAGTACACTTGTCAAGATATTTGTTATGCTTCTTTAAAACATCATTAAATAAGGCCTACCCTGGTATGAAAGTACTGACTCCGTTACCTGTAAAAGGTGAAATACCCGTTACATCTAAAAACACGTCACGACCGTTATCCCAATTATAGACAAGAATGTCTCGAGTCTTAAAGCACCACCTTCAGCAGATAAGAACCCCAAATCCATTTCTTTTTGTGACTGTATGCCAGCACGAGAACATATATCAAACAACACATCACAGACTAAATCATGTCGAAACTTCAAAACTATTTCATGTACACAGTGAAGAGCATGATCACCGAACATATCCATATATCCCTATTGCAAAAGGAACACATCTCCCAGCAACAAAGAGTGGAATACCAAGACGATAACAAAGAACAACGCAAATTTGTCGAGGTCCGATGCAATGTCCAAGACCACCTATGGTCACAGCTAACAAGTAATCCTGAGCATTAGAGAACTTATTGCACTACCATAAGACTAAATCCCTACCTGACATGTTATATAAGTTTGGCATCTCTTTTTAACAACATCAAAGTACTGAACTGCAAATAAATGCATAGGATGAGGGACAGTTACCTCAATGTTGAAAGTTGAAGAATCAAGATGATAGACCTCGAAGAAGGAGTCTAAGGAACGCTGGTAATTAAAACCATCTCTACATACACCAGAATGTCGCAAGCGATTAGCCTGCAACTGCTTGGATTTGATGCAAAATGAAAGATGAAAATATCAAATGGTGTCTGACATAGAATATATATGATTTCATCCCATCTCTTCTAAGGTGGGAGACACCTTTTCAAAATCCAGTACACAAGGGGGGAAATATGTGAGATTTCGAAAAGAGTGATTCTAGAAATGAGATTTTAAACAGTGGATTTAACGATTAATAATTTCATCATCTTTTTCTTTTGAATTTTAAAGAATTAGCATGTGTGCAACAGCTAGGTGATATGTTGTTTAATTTCTTTCTTTGGGATCAAATTTGTATTGCGACTCAAACTCAAACTCAACCATTATAATTTATAATTTTTTATATCATATGATCTAATATTTTTTAAGGCCAAGCACAATGGTCAAGGATTTCTCTTAGCTATAGCTTATTTGAAGCTAACTGAAATGGGTCTGAGGCCAACCTTACTATGGGTAATCGCCATCCCTTAGCTTAATCACATGGGAACTAAATTTCGGTTTTTGTTTTTTCCACAGATTATGGGTAAAAAAATAACCCACAATTGGGGGATACCACCACAAATTGGGAGATACTAAAAAAAATAAAAAACATTATGAAGTAATTTGAAAAAAACCATAACCAAAAAAAATGGTAATGGCTAAATTATCCTTGAGTATCCACCAAGTGTGTAAATATTAAATAGATTTTAATTTTATCCTTTCAAGTGCTAGGTACAGTCGGTATAGTCGGCATAGTCGAAAGATTAAATGATTTAGGTTTTTTGGTTTTCATTTTTACTTTTATTGGGTAAAGGATGCTATCGGCATTTTATCGCAAAAATAAAATAAAATCCCCTTAGCGAAAATTCAGTCATATGTAACCATGAGTATCCCCCAATTTATGAGAATATTAACATTTGTTGGAACTTCGAGAATTCAGAATACCAGTGAAGTCACTTGTACGATTCAAATGCGTATGTAAATATTGGCGGTTCCTGATTGAAGAAGACTCGTACTTTATGGATTTACACCTTAACCAATCAAAAAAAACGTCCAATTCTGTTTTATATTGGTTTAGCAGATAAGTACAGAAGTATTTTTCTCCCAGAAATAACCAAAAAGAGGCTCGTGACAGTTATGCTTGAAGAAAGAGCAAGAGAAGCATCAACAGCATGTGTTCGCAAAATAGGGAAGATGAAATTTCCATTCAAGGATAAAGCTTTTCTTGGACCTGTAAATGGTCTGATCTGTTATGAGTGTTATGAGTCTGCTGACTCTAGAAAAACTCTGGTATCCGTATGTGCAATATCAGTACCCAAGAAATAACACCATGGATTAAATCACCGATGTCGAGTACAAAAAGAACACCTTATTATCAAATGGGATTTGATCCTGTCTAAAAGAAGAACAAGGTCATATGTAGAATACTTAACTGTAGAAAACAAGAAATGGAGAAAGATTGAGAACCCACCATTCAAGCTTGAACTTGAATATTATCAACCCCAACACACTGTTTATCTAAATGGTTATATATATTATTGCGTTACAAATTTTATGAAAGAAGGCGAGCTCGGTAATGACAAGATCTTGGCATTTGATGTTGGGGCTGAGAAGTTCAGAGAGATAAAAGTTCCTAATTTCATCCTCAATCACCAAGGTATGGTTAACGAAATGGCCCTAGTCCTAACCATTTTCTAGAACTGGAAGGCCGCTTAGCTCTATTAAGTAGAATAAGTGATCGCACTGCAAAGCTATGGGTATTCGATGACGATGTTCATGGGAACGACAAAGAGAAGAATATTCACACTAGTAGTAGAAGTAAAAAAATATTGACAGAAGTTACAATTGATTTACCTTATTTATGGAACGGGGATCGGAAATTCTTTTTTCAGTCTGTTTTAGGGACAGACAAGATAATCATAGGATCCCATGGAGAATCTAAGTTCTTCAAGCTTCATTTTTACAGTTTGAAAACCAGGTCTTTCAAAAACATTGATACTAATGGGTTCAAGTACTATCCGAACTCCAGGGTTGCAACTTTGATGGAGAGTCTATTGCATGTTCGGTAGCACATAAAGCCTCTGCATTTCGCTCCGATTTATTGATATTTATGCTATTTTTCTTAGTTTGTTTTTGGAGTCTTTTAGTTATACTTTTCTTATCTTTTTGAAATGAAATTTGTAGAAAATCTGATATCAAAGACTTAATGAAAGAACACAGAACTAAACAAAACTTCTCTCTTAATTGATGTAATACAAATCCATGGCTCAATAGCCTATATATATTGTTAAACAGACTTGACCACTAAAAAAAACACTTTCCTAATATAACTCAAATTCTAAACATAGAATTCATAAGCCTAACAAACTCCTCGATAACTAAGTTTCCTAATACTCACACCTTCCAAATATAAACCAGTTTCCTAAAACTGGCACCTTCCATATGCTGTCCAGTTTCCTAAAACTGGCACCTTCCATATGATATTAAACCAAGATCTGTCATCTCAAACTCCTTCACCATATCCTCCCTGAATTTCTTGATCATCTCTGAGCTATTACCGGTAAATATAAGATCATCCACATACAAACAAACTATAATATGTTTGCCAAGAGTATCAGCTTTCAAAAATACAGAGTATGTTCATGTGGACATCTTGTAAACCCTTTCTTGACAAAATAAGAGTAAATTCTTGTATACTAAGCACGTGGTGCTTGTTTCAAACCATACAAATCTTTATTTAGCTTGTATACTTGATTCTCCTTCCCCTCCATAATGTATCCTACTGGTTGTCCAACATAAACTTCTTCTTCAAGTACACCATTCAAGAATGCTGACTTCACATCCATCTGAATGATCTTCCAATGATTTTGTGCATCTAAAGCAATAATCATGCGTACTGTATCAAGTCTTGCAATTGGTGCAAACACTTCTGAATAATCTATTCCTTGCTTCTGTCTATATCCCTTAGCAACTAATCTTGTTTCAATCTTTCTACTTCACCATCTGATTTGTACTTTGTCTTGTAAACCCATTTAACACCTATTGCTTTCTTTCCTTCTGGAAGTTCAGTAAGTTCCCATGTATTATTCTTCTCAATAGACTTCAATTCATCATTCATGGCTTGAATCCAACCTTGTTCTTTAGAAGCTTCTTCAAAATTCACCACATCATCATCAGAATCTTCATTATCTCTTGATAAAACATAATCATTCAACCTGGCTGGTATGACATAATTTCTTCTTGGTCTTGTAGTTTCTTGTTGTGGTATTGCTTCAGTTCTTGCTTCTTCTTCAACATTGTCTTGAGTTTGCACTTCTTCTTCAACTACTATTGGAACCGTTCTGACAGCAGTAGGTGGATCAACATTCGTTGTTGATCCAGTGGTTAGATCAACATTCCTTGTTGATCCAGTATTCCAATTTCATTATGATTCTTCATCAAATATCACATCTCTACTTGTGATTATCTTTCCAATTTTTTGATTGAACAACTTGTACCCTTTGGTTACTGAGCTGTAACCAACAAGAATACACTTCTCAATCTTATCATCAAACTTCTTCCTAAGTTCTTTAGGTACATGTGCATATGAAATGCATCCAAAAACTCTCAAGTGTCTTACACTTGGTCTTGTACCTCTCCAAGCTTCTTCTGGTGTCATACTATTCAAACTATTTATAGGACATATGTTAAGTAAGTACACTGCTGCATCAACTGCATATCCCCATAAATTCTTTGGTAAATCTTTTATTCTTCTTATAGTTCTTGCCATCTCCATTATGGTTCTATTCTTCCTCTCAGCAACACCATTTTGTTATGGTGTATATCTAGTTGTTAACTGATGTTGAATACCATGTTCTTCCATAAAGCTATCAACCACAATATATTCTTTTCCTCTATCAGTTCTTAAAAATCTTGATACTCTTACCAATTTGTTTCCCAGCATAAGCTTTAAAACTTCTAAAAGCTTGAAAAGCACCACTCTTCTGTTTAAGTAGATATACCCATGCTTTTCTACTAAAATAATCAATGAAAGTTATAAAGTAACTGTTACCTCCATGTGATGTTACTTCAATAGGACCACATAAGTCACTATGAACAATCTCCAGCTGTTGTTCTGCTCTTCTTGCCTTATTCACTGGGAATGGATCTATGTGCTGCTTGACAAAGATACAATTTTCACACCTTGATTCAGGAAGCTCAATAAAAGGTAAACCAGACACCATCTCTTTCTTGGATAAAGCTTGTAAACTATTAAAGTTTACATGACCCATTCTTTTGTGCCACAACCAAGAATCAATATGTACATGAGTACTATAACAGCTTTCTCTTTGATACTGAATATTCAATGGAAACAATATATTCTTTGTCATCTGTACTTTTGCTATCAACCTTCTTCTTCTGTCTCTGATGAAGCAAAAACCATTGTAAATATTCATAGAGTATCATCTTTCAGGCAGTTGACCCATGCTTAGCAAGTTTTGATGTAAACCTGGTACATAAAATACATCCATGATGTATGCCTTTGAACCATTCTTAAGAAAAATTCATATTCTTCCTTTTCCCATAACTGGAATTGTAGAACTATTACCAAACTTCACAGTTGATCTTACAGACTCATCAAGCTTATCAAATAAATCTTTTCTGCTACACATATGATTACTACAACCTGTATCTAAGTACCACTTAAGTTGAGGTTGTCTTCTGCTGTATGACATGCAAGTAGCATGTTTTCACCCTTCTTTTCTTCTTCTTCTTCTTGACTTTCAGCTATATTAGCTTTGAAGTTTGATTTATAATTATTTTCAGTTGTCTTTCTAGGTTTTGGATACTCAGCAGCAAAGTGCCCAAAGTCTCCACAGTTGTAACACTGAAGCTTTGCTCTATCAACTTTCCTGCTTCCTTGATAACCTCCATTAGATCTTCCTCTAGTATTATACCTTCCTTGATATCCTCCATTGTTGGGTCTTCTTCCAGTGTTAGAACTTCCTTGATTATTAGTCCATCTAACTTGACTTTGAAGTGCTTCTTCAACTTGTTTTGCAGCTGTCTTCTCTAGTAATCTTTGTTCATAAGCTTGTAATGAACCCAACAACTCATCAAGAGTCATAGTTGCAACTGTGTTGCATTCCTCTATAGAAGTAACCTTTGATTCAAACTTCTCAAGCAAGCTTCTTAAGATCTTCTCTACAATTGCAGAATCTTCTATGGTATCTCCATTAGCTTTCATCTCATTGACAAGATTCAATGTCTTTGAGAAGAACTCTGATATTGTTTCAGTAGTTTCCATCTGTAGTAATTCATATTTTCTCTTTAAGGTTTGTAATCTAACCTTCTTGACCTTGTCAGATCCTTTGTAGTAGCTTATTAAACCATCCCATGCTCTTTTAGCTTCTTTAATGTAGATAACTCTATCCATAAGAGATTCATGAATACCCTGATGAAGAATATATGCAGCTTTAGAATTCTTCTTTCTGTTTTCACTTAAGATTGCTTGCTGAGATGCTTCAACTACTGCTCCTTTTGCTGGTTCTGCATAACCATCTTTCACAATATCCCACACCTCTTGATATGTGAAGATATTCTCCATCTGTAACCTCCAGTGTTCAAAGTTTTTACCTTCAAACACCGGCACCTTGATTGAACTTAAACTTGTCGTCATCTTCAAACTCTCATACCCATGGCCCTAGAATCTGATATCAGTGCTCTGATACCAGATGTAGAAAATCTGATATCAAAGACTTAATGAAAGAACACAGAACTAAACAAAACTTCTCTCTTAATTGATGTAATACAAACCCATGGCTCAACAACCTATATATATTGTTTAACAGACTTGACCACTAAGAAAACACTTTCCTAATATAACTCAAACTCTAAACATAGAATTCTTAATCCTAACAAACTCCTCGATAACAAAGTTTCCTAATACTGACACCTTCCATATACTGTCCAGTTTCCTAAAACTGACACCTTCCATATATGACACACCGTGTCAACTGTAGCATACTATCTTGGTTTAACCTTCAACAAAATTGTAATTTAAATCTTAAGCGAAGCAACAAATTTTCTTTAATTTTATAGAAATTTCAATTTCGAGTTTTGAACCATAATGAGCTTTACAATACTCCCTCTGTACCAGATATATAGGCGGATAGTTAAAATCTTTTAGATTAAGAATTCTTTCTTGATTTCATAAATATCCATGACTTTTCCTGTTTTACACTTTATTATATTCCCTATGTTAGAGACATAAACTCAATTGTGAGGATAACCAAGCAACATAAATAGGGGTAAAATGGTTAAAACCCATCTTGAAATTGTCACTCCGCCTATCTAATGGTACAAGGAAAATGCAATATTCCGCCTATATAATAGGTACGGAGGGAGTACTTATTTTCATTTATTAATGGAATTGCCACCTCCATTATCAGATCCATACCAATCTATCATTAAAATCAATCAAATACCCAACATGCCTGTCTGAACTCTTAAATTACAGATTGGCTTCTAAAAACTCTGCTTTTGACTTTTAGAAACTACTTCTTCTTCTAGTGGGGAAACAGACTATAATCATACAAACCTAATTTGGGGAACTGCCCAAATTAAAACCTCTACTTTTGGGGAAGCTGCCAGGGTATACTACTGCTATAATAAACTTTTTACCGTGCCCTGTTGGAGTCCAAATCTGTTCACACTCCTCTAACGAGTATATATTTCACATATTCTTCTGATTGCTTGATTATTTAACTGATGGCCCCATTACCCTCCATGTTTAGAATCATGACCCTCATTACATAACTCCCTAAATTAAATCAAGGGTAGAGATTGAAATGTGAATATACACTTATTAAGGAGTGTGCACGAATTCGGACTCGCCCTGTTGCCCCAGTATTTACGTAGGAGTATACATGTAAGCAGTGGCGGATCCACCGTGAAGCAAGGGTGTGCAGTTGCCACCCCTTGCTTTCACAAATCTCCAATAAGCCTCTTAGTTATCCAAGCCCACCAAAATATTTGCGCTCCCTCAAGCCCAACCTATCCGACTAAAGTTCCCAAGGAAAACATGAATTCCTTTCTCTCTTACGGTTCCATATCAGGAAACCACATAAAAACTCAAAAATCTTCTCTTCCTTACAGACGATCAGAATTTGTACAAATTTCACATAGAAAGCACTGGTAATTCGGTTTTTTGTCCCGTGTTTAAATCTTCCCGAGCCATGGCAGGATCCGGATTTCATCATGACACCTAACAGACGAAAAAGAAAAAGAGAGGTATGGTGAGTAAAGATGAATGCAAAACAGATGTAGCTCATAGCCGCAAGGATGGCAAGCATGTACTCAGGAGACTTTGAGAAAGCATGTCCATGGAGTATTCTTAACGAGGACATGGTGGAGTCTATAGCGAACTGTCTCCATCGACTCACACCCATCTTCGTTCAATCTGTAAAGCATATCGAGCACTATTGCCAACGGTTAAACATATATCCAATTCTATCACAACAGGCGCATACCTATTTCCATAAATAATGTTTAGTAGAGATTACAATTGTTTAGGTAATGAGTGGTTTTAATAATTGTAGAGCTGGGTGTTTTTTTTTCCAGAAATTGGGTCAATTGTCCAAATATTTTTAAAACATGGTTCTAATAGACGAGTAAAAATTATTATGTGTGAAATGGACACCAAAAAATAGCAAGAATGAAACTGAATTTATCCTGGCTTAAACTTAAAAAATAGCGAGGATGGAACTGGATACATCCTAATGTAAATTAAAAATAAAAAAAAGTATTTGAAAATGGGTAGGATGAAACTGTTTACATCCTGACTATTTTTACATTCTCGTCTATTTAAACAGTATCAAATTTTACACGTCTTTTTCACCCAGGAATTATTAATTTTGGTCTATTTAACCAATTTTGTGTTTTTTTTTCCTGGTAAGCTTACAACGTGCTTTTTGGGGCAATTATAAGTGTTTTTTTTTTTTTGGTGTTTTGTGGATACTAGTAGGTGTATCAAAGGCTATTAGGCATTGTAATATATGGTCTATTATGTGCAATGGAAAAAAATATTGGGTAGATACTTATATTGTGTATTATTTTGTTTGCTCCCCTGTCTTGAAATCCTGGATTCCCCTGTAAATACAAAGTTTAATCCTTGAAATACTTATATTGTATATACGGATGGTTAGCTTATAACTTTTAATGAAGGAAAATCCCCTGGCAAATCTCTATTTACAAAAGCCAAACTTCTTTTCAAATCTTGATCAGCTCTTCTCTATCTCTCTCTCCTTCTCGCGCTTTACCTTAAGGACATCAAGGAAGTTCAGTGAAGAACAGACAAACGGTAAGCAGCGTTCTCAACATGGTCTAAAACTTTGTATATTGTTAATGATGATAACATGTATGTATTCATGCTGCTTCATCTTGATTCTGCATTATTTTGGTACTCTGGTTGATTGATTTTCTACAATTTTCTACCCTGCATTATTTATACGTCTTATGGTGAATATATACATATGCAGGGATCTGTACCTGGACTTGATTACAGACGTAGCCCTGCCGGAGTGAAAGTTGCTGCGATTAATCCTTAAAAATTATGAATGTCAAAAAACGGAAACAAAAGAGGTACAGCAATTCGAAAAAGATGAGACGCGTGAAGAGAAGTAGAGGTACTGGTGTTGCCAACACAAGTGATTTTCATGATGCCATTGTTTGCGAAATACTAAGCAGACTGCCGGTCAAGTCATTAGTACGATTCAAATGCGTATGTAAACGCTGGCGGTTCATCAGTCGAGGAAGATACTTTATTGATTTACACCTTAACCAATCAAAAAAACGTCCCATTCTCTTTTTCTTCGTGCCAATGGAATCGGGGAGGAATTGGTGTAGCCCACGCCGCCCAGAGTTACGTTATGAAAGATCGGGGCTAGTGATAGTTGACTTAATGCTTGAAGACAAACAAAGAGCAGCAGCATCAACAGCACCCATTAACACACCAAGGATGACGGAATTTCCATATAAGAATGGAGGTTTTTTTGGACCTGTAAATGGACTGATCTGTTTTCACTCAAGAAGTATCACCATGGATTAAATCAACCTCGCGAAGAGAAGGAAGAACAACACCTCACTATGAAATGGGATACGATCCAGCCACAAAGAAACATAAAGTCATATGTATATGGCGCATATATGATTTAACAACATCGTTCGTAATTGTTATTTTATGTGTGAAGTGTTAACTGTAGGAGACAACAATTGGAGAAGAATTGAGCTCCCACCATGCGAGCTTGAAAATGTTGATGAATATTTCACACGTAAACACACAGTTTATCAGAATGGTTATATATATTATTTCACCTCAACATTTATGAAAGCACGCGAGCTGGGTAATGATAAGATTGTGGCATTTGATGTTGGGGCCGAGAAGTTCAGAGCGATGACAGTGCCTAATTTCATCCTGAGTCAACCAAGGCATGCTGATCTAAACGGCAGAACTGATCGTTCTAACCATTTAATAGAACTGGAAGGACGTTTAGCTCTATTAAGTAGAATGAGTGATTACACTGCCAAAATATGGGTATTTTATGACGACGTTCATGGGACCAACAGAGAGAACAACACTAGCAGTAACCACAGGTGGATAGAAGTTACTATTGAATTACCTCGTCTAATGAGCGCCTATCGGAACATCTGTTTTCATTCAGTTGTAGGAACAGACCAGATAATCATAGAGTCCTGGGATGAGAATTCTGTGCTAACGAGGCAGTTATACAATTGTAGAACCAAGTCATCCAAAAAGATAGATACCAGTGGGTTCGAGATTTCCAAGGTTTCAGGTCTGGTGGAGAGCCTTCTGCGGGTTCAGTAGCACATAGCTCCTCTGACGTTTCATTCTGCTTTATTTACATAATGGTATCTGCTTAATTTAGCAAGTTTTTGGAGTCTTTCATTGGAGCTTCCCTTAACCCTTTGAAATAAGCAAAAACTTTTCTTAAATATTGTGTTATGAAACATAATGAGCTTTACAAATGCGTATTTTTATTTATAAGTGGAATTGTCAAGTTAAAAGAACGAACTTCACAACCCAACTTGAAAACAATATAAAAGACGAACGCAATGATAATTGCAATAGAGAGAAACATCAGTGATTAGCCAGCCCAACCACATTGCTGTTGGTTGTTGTCCTTTGTGAATCACAAGCTAGGAGTTAATTAGGCGATCCATGACCAGCTTAAGCACTGCGGGAGCATCAACAGTAACAGCCACCTTAACTGTTGGCTTACCTGACCACTCCGTCTCTTCCATAAACCTGGTTCATATGGACATTATTAGTGAGTAGCAAACAAGACATTCGACATATGATTTCAGTTCACCATTACAAGAATATGGGCGGTGTCAACCATGATTTGCTGGGCGGTGTCAACCATGATTTGAGGTTAAAATGCATAATTTATTGACCAAATGAAAAAAGAATTCTAAAGAAAAAAATATTTATGTGTTCGTAGATTGATCGGAGAGAAGCAGTCTTTACCTTTTGACGGTGTTATAGAAAACTGTGGCACCCCTCGTTATACCGCTTGTCTGAACTCTTACAACCCCTTCAGTGTAAGTAAACAATGAAGGATCCACGGCTGCAATAATAGTTGCTGGATCGTGAAGGTATACACCTGTATGTAGTGCCAAGAAATTTAATATTACATCAAGCAGATGAATGTACTAGTCTATTTCGCTGATGCAGAACTATTTACCAAACAACCTTTTGTGTTATAAGACTCGTGGTGATAGGAGTAATAGATATCTAAGATCTTGCTTATGTATTGCGCAAATTTCCCATTGGATTGTACAAGCTTGTCTCGATCATCATCTGCAATAGAAAGGAGGATATGGCTATGAAATTCATGCTAAAGAAACAAAAAAGTGAACGTGCAGGACACTAGCGTGAAGGGAGCTTTTGCACATATTCTTAACAGTACATCAAATGACAAGGAATTCAATGGAATTTTACAGTCACGATTTTTATTTTATTTTTGGGCCAAATCATCAGAACATGGGATCAAGAAGGTAAGAGACATTACAACATACCAAAAACTCAATGAGCATAAGAGATTGTGAGAAGCATACCTGACATAATAACTTGATGAGTAACATTTAATCCTATAGCTAGAACGTCAGCTCCACTGGTGAATACAATATCAGCAGCATCTGGATCACCAAAGATCTGGTCATCACAATTCAGAAACGGAAAAAAAGAATTTGAGAATATATAGAGAGAATAGTGCTGGCTTTGAAGGTGGCAGCAAAAACAGGTTATAAGTCAAGGAGTTGCACATTTCAAACATAAATCAGTGTTACTGCAGAAACAAACAACAGCAGTAAGAAAACTCTTTTCTACCTATGAGTAATCTGGCTTGCTAAGAAGATTGATAGAAAATTGAGATGTTTAAAATTAACTTTTCCTAGATTCTTATTCTTTTCTTTTTTTTTTGAATCATAACTACCGTGCACTGGACTCTCTGTCCATACGATATAAAGCTGCAAAAGATATCGAGCTACATACATTAGCCTCAGAGGCAGGATTCACGTTCCCATTCACAAAAAAAGCACCGCCAAGAAGAACAATTTGTCCTATCTTTTTTGCAAAATCGGGATCTTGCTCAATAGCCTGTATCAACATGGATATCAAATTAGGAAATATCATAAACAACTTCGCCTAAAAAGGATCAATGCTTAAATATATGCTAACTGACCAAGGCAATATTAGTAAGTGGTCCAAGTGCAACCACGGTAACTTCTCCAGGGTACTGATTTGCTTGTTCGACAAGATAATTGACAGCTGATTTTTCAATTGCCTTTCCTAAAGGCGGAGGAAAGTTTTGGTTCCCGAGACCATCAGTACCATGAACAAAATCAGCAACACGAAGCTTTGTACCTTTCTGTAGACCAAGCAGAGGTAACGATTTAGCCAAGAACCCATAATATGTCAAATCAATAAACAAGTCAACACAACCCATATGTACTGTGTTACCAATCAGATAAGAATTGATAGGCCCCAAGTAAGCGTGTTTGAATCAAGATATTTCTTGTAGATTAGATCAAAAAAGAAAGTGGTCCACGACACAAGTAAAACAACAATAGACATTTGCATTAGATAAATACGTACAGTATATGTAATATGAGACCCCTCAACCACTGGAATATCTGTCCGTCCTGCAATTTCCAACTATAGAAAAAACAACGTGTAAGATAAATTGGTATATGAAAGAAAGCAAATTCAACTAAAGAAAAGCACTTCTACCACAATTATCAGGCCCTACGGTGTTTGTTTTCTCGGGCATGCCCTAACTAGTCAAAGGTCTGATTTGATTCCATCACCGTTTAAAATCTAACTCATTTAAATAAACCTTAGCCCGCGCATGATTTCTAAGCTTATTTAGTTAAAAACGATCCACATTTGTTCTGAACCCTCTGCAATCTTTCGCCTCAAAATTAGCTAAGCTTTCAGATACATAGCTGACTCGAAACCAGCAACTAAGTAGCATCAATGTGAATTACATTCTTTCGCCTTAAGGAAAAAGGCGAATACTACCTGGATTTGACTCAAATCAATGATAGTGAGTCAAATTTATAGATACAAGACGCATTCCCTTAAGCTAATGCTAATCTACAACTAGTCTAAAGAGCTGCATAGTAATTCGAATGTTCGAACCATATGTTTTGGCTTCCATTGGGATAAAGAGCAAGTATGTGTATATTGCAGCATTGAGATACTTACCAAATGCAAAGTATTCCTTGTAGCAAGAGTAGTATACACATTCCCAAATATCGTAGTCAGTCCAATTACTTCTACTTCCGGTGAATTTAAGGCAACAAATATTGCCATTGCATCATCTATACAAACAAGGAAAAAAAAAAATTGTACACAAGAATCTGGTCAATAGATGTTGACTTTACAGATGTTAACAAAATTAAAGAGAAATGAACAGGAAATCAATGATCTTTCAGGTTTAGATTGTGTTTTTATGGTGAAATTAAACTTGGGTTGTTGATTAATTTGGGTATTAATGGGTTAATCATATAGATTGAGATTGATATATAGAGAGATAAAAAGAAAGAATGAATTGAGACGGTGAAGATAAAACTTACCAATTCCAGGATCAGTATCGATGATGATCTTCTTTTTCTTTGTTGCTTCTACCATGATTCTGATTCGATTTGACTGTGATTGATTTTTTTTTGTCTGAAATTAATAAAAACGGTGATGAAAAGAGAAGAGAGAGACTAGACGGTGAAAAATTAGGTACCGGTACGTTATAACGGTAGTGGGGAAGAAGAAGATGGTCAGAGTACGCAATGTGCGTAAGTTAGTGTCTATCTTATAATTGTGATTTTGGATGTAATTTAAATCAATTTCAGTGTTAATTATCGCTCTAAATTATTGTGGTAGGCTGGTAGGTGACTCTGCATCCACGCTACACCTCCACATGACTAACATGCGTTTTGTGGAGTGTTTTTTCCGTTTTGTAGGATGAGATCGGCACCGCGCCACATCCAAAGCCTGTTAATTTTTCCCCTCCACCATACGCCACCGAATAGTAAAAGATAAGTAACCCCGCAATCTTTCACCAATGGCTATGTACGGAGTACACCTAAACTCTAATACTGCTAATAAATCTTTCTTAGACAGATACAGTGAACGGAGAACAAGGGATCTAAACTCAGTCTCTATGACACTTGCACCTACTAAGTGTTGGTTTATATGGAAAAAACGGTGCCTTAAGGTTTTTGAAAACAAAGTTAGAACACCTGACAATTGGCCTTAGATGTTTCTAGACATTACGCTTATTGGCACCCTGAAAAGTTAGATAGGATAATAGTAATTGACGACATTAATCAGAAACTCAGTGCTTATTGAAAACTGCTAGTCACAAACACATATAAATTCAACTGTGATGCTTCTTGGTAATCTGAGATTACTGATGCTGGTTTTGGTTTTATTCTTCGAATTTGGATAGGTACTTTCAAAGCAGCAGAAATGGAAAGCTGCAGGACCTTCTCAGCCGAAGAGGCAGAAGCTGTAGCTTTGTTACAGGCAACTAAATGGGCTCAAACAATATTCAAAATCTTGTGATAGAAGGGGACAATCAAGCTACAATCTGGTATTTACAGGGAAAGGAATCATCTATTAAATGGCAATGCATAGCCATCTTGGAGGAAGTCAAAATCATAGCAGCATAACTAGTTTCTTTCTTAGGTTTTCAGTATGTAGATAGAAGAGCAAACAAGGCGGCAGACCTGTTAGAAAAAAAGGGAAGAAATTCACACCATGCAGTTTCTTGAAGCAATTAGCCACCTAGTTTCTTAATTCTCGCAATTGGTTTTGACACTGTCAAAGCGTATGATATATATACTTCCGATAATAACAACTTTGTAACTCTTTCAGTCAATGATCCAATAGATTCAGTCATCGGACGAGCAACTCATCACGAGATTGTCTCCAATGAGAATGAATCCACGGATTAACATAGGCTTTCAATAATATATATGTCTTATTTTCGGGAGACAAAAAAACACAAAAACTCTGTAAATTTAGTCTTGGAAGCCAGTTTGGCAGGGCTTTAAACTGCCTCTGCCCCTGTACTTTATTCTTACTCTTCTTATTACTCCAATCCCATAAGGTTTTCCTCTCATTGCTACAAAATCCCAAGCGATACAAAGTGATTCAAAAAATAAGCCCAAACCTCAAAAGTAATCCAACATTGTATGAATAAATGTGAATTATTCTCGGTATGCTTACTGCACAAAAAAACAATTACTATTTTGTATCGTGCCTGCGTTGTATAAGTAATCTAGTGTTAGTGCACTATTAGAGCAAAACGTCCACACCAAAAAGCATATTTTCCAAGGGATCTATGGTTTCTACAACTACTTATTAGGAAAAGTGACAAAGTCATCAATTTCGGCGCTGAGTAGGCATTAGCAACAAAAAAATCATTTTCCTTTACCATAACTCAAAAATTTGTCACTTGCTACAAAAAAAAAAATTATTACTTGGCTCACAAATAACCTGCAATAAGGGAATCAACTCTAGCACCTCATTCTCACTCAAATCTTCAGCGGACCTAAATTCCCATGCACCCTCTGAAGTCACCATGTTCCACCAAAACATCTTTATTTCTAGAAAGCTTGTATGAAACAGGAAAATAAAAAATCTCGAAGACTGTTCTCCCACCCACATCATTCTAAAATAAATACCAGTGTCATCACCCAGTATTAACTTAGTACTAGATTCAACAAAAAAATTGGCTTTCAAAGTGTCGTCTCATAAATTATAACAAAATGACTTGTTAGATTGTTTATGAAGAGATCGCTTCAGTCAAACCTTTAAATTTCTGTTTTATGATCTTTCTCCACAAAGCTTGTTTCTTTCCCCCTAAGCATGTAGAGTTTTATTGAACAACTGCAACTTCTTTATTAGCGGGTTTGTTTGCAGAATTCACGATTTCGAGGGTTATAATACCATGGGATTACAAATTCTGGGATTCATGTGAATTCCTCGTGTGTTTGGTAACTCATTTAAAATTCCTAGGATTTATAGAATTATCTTGTTTTAAAGTCCATATATTGTTTGGTATTGCGCTCAAAATCTAAAAAATGTATATATATATGAGATTTTAAGTTAAAAAAAAGTGGGTCCATAAATCCCCTGATAAGTTTCCCAGTAAGTTTTAGGGGGAAGGGGTCGGATTTCATATGGAGGAATTGCTGGAAAACTGATTCCCGTGGGAAACGTGATTCCAGCAGGGATTTGAGCAACCAAACATACCGAAGGAAACTTAATTCCACCAAATCCCATAAACTTATTCCTCCCCTACATTTCGGTACGGTAGTGCCAGCTTGGACCAAGCATCCCAACTTCTTTCTATTTCCTTTACCACACTCATCGGTATTTGGAATATAGAAATATAAAAGACCGAAAGACTAGAAAACACACTTTATTATATCGTAAAACATCTTTGTCATTTGGACAAATAAGTTGTTTTCCATCCTGCCAAATAAGTGCCATGCTATTAGGCTTCTCTTAAATATAGCCCATGCTTTTATTAACCATAGCCCAAAAAGTTTAAGTTAGAATAAAAAATCAAATTTACCAAACAAGTCTTAATTTTGTTCTAACAATCCTACTTCTTCCCCAAAATCAAATCATAAACCCTAGTTCTCTTTTCCAAACTAAGTTATATTTCATTATTCTTACAACTTTCCCTATCATAAACCTTAATTTTACTTTTCCCAGTAACAAACTAAACCCAAATCACCTTACCAAAATCACCTTTTCTCTAAAATGATTTTATTTTTCTTAAATCATGATCACGATAATATCTATTAAGGTTATATATTCTAATTATTTCTTTAAAATTCTCCCCAATCGAAAATAGGAATCAAATCAACTAGGTTTTGATTATTTTCCTAAAATCAATTTTCTAAAACTCCATAAGCATTATTATTCTATAAAAAGTTATGAGATGATCTTCTTTTTTCTTAATCACGATTACATTAAATTGAGTACTCTTAAAGATCATCAATTATGTCACAAATCATACATAAATTTAACTATGAAAATTATATAATTAACTTTTTTTTTTTTTTTTTTCTGATTTAGGGATTTGATAATCTATTCAATTATTTTGGGCTATATATAAAAATTATGTTGAATATTATGGGTTATGTTAAATAATATAAGAATCCGTTTGGCTTGATTAATGACATATTTTATATGGGTTATGGTTAATAAAAGCATGGGCTATCTTTCTTTATAATAAGAGACCCCCAAAACGCCACATGTCGACACCATAATCACTCTTAATTTTGGTGAAGCCACGTCATCACCAATTATCCACGTCATCATTATCTGATTGACTACTCCTATAAGATAGGATCCAGTAGGCAAACGTCTAAAGACACATGCAACCCCAAAGGTCACTTAACGTCTAAAGACACATGCAACCCCAAAGGTCACTTAGAAAAGATACATCTGTATATATTTTCGCACTTAGTTTGTGGTAAAGATGTTCTACAGGTCCCTTAGGTAGAGAATCTTTTAAGTCAAAACAACATTTAGGAAGGGAATATCGCCACCATTAAGTAACAAAAAAAAGTAACAAAGGTCGCAACTTTTCAAACGATCTTTAACCTCCTCAATGAATAACATATTTATTCACCATTAAATCACTCAAAATCAACGAGATCAAATTCTGAGAATATTTTGTGATCCTCTAAGAGTTTTAGTCCCTACATGTTGCAGCCTATTATAGTATACAGATTTTCAGTTCTCATATTCTGTCTTACTATATATAGGTTTAACTAGGTAGAAACTCAAATGCCAAAAGATTGAAGCATATCATCAGGGTTTTACTATGAAGAGTTAAAGTTTTCAGTCAGATCAAATTGATGGACATCATCATCCAACATCATATCTATGTCAAAATGTAGGTTACTGTCCGCAGTTGAATATTGCTCGGAGTCAACCAACTCCGACCCAGATGTGGATGGCATCATTGATCTACACGTGGTTAGAGTTGAATTAAATGTCGGGAGATCATTCCAAACGGAAAACTAAGACGAGGGGACAATTGACTTATGTTTCTTTTTAGTGGGCAAAAGAGAAAATCGTAAAACTAATAGTTTTGAAAGCAAACCCGGTTGCTTCATTGTATTTTTTTCTCATGTTCCTTTGATGTCCTCTCTTGAAACTCGACATGCCAACAATTGTTATGATATGTGGTTAAACCACGACGGAAAATCTTTTCATGTCACCACAATCCATGTCGCCAACTCATCCATACAGTAAGGTCACACCAAACGTCAGCTATTTATTTCCAACCGACATTTGTTTGGAACACTCCAGCAAAACACCGGCCACCAAGCGTTTCATTTCAGGTAAGTTTTAATTGACATTTGATTGAAAGACTCCAAACCATACAATACTGCTTACCTGACTACAAATCGTATCCCTCTTCAAGTTCAAACCATGTTTTCGGAAAATTCCCTCTTAGAATACAACTGATGATTAACCAAAAAATAAATATAAAATACCAGTATCCCATGTTTCCCATTGATCCTCAGCCATTCATTTATTTTGTATGTATTAAAAAGGAATTGAAGAAATTCAAAATATATATTTTAACCTCACCGAAGATTATATAAGTAGGAGAAGCAGGACTCTGGTGATCAGTGCAGTAAGTGAAAGCAGTTGTATACCACATTTTTTCTTGCATTGCCCAAAAGCTACGCAAATTTGGCAATATTTTATGCATGGTAGTGGTGTGACTTGGGTGAAAAGAGGAGACATTGAAACGATCTTCTACGAGTCACACGCAATCATTTCTCTCTTGGAAGGTAATTCTGTGGATTGTACTTTGTATTTTGTGAGTTGTCTGGATTGTACTTTGTATTTGGAATGAAAGGAAGCATAGGATGTTCGGAAAACATACAAAAGGTAGGGACTATTAGACCATCTTCGTTCTTAGAGATTAAGGCCAACATATTAGATCGGGTTATCCCTTTCCATGATCTAGATGTGTCAGGTATGCATGAGTATCTATTGTTAAATGGATTTTTTTTTTTGTATAAGGGATTAAGGTGAGATTATTGTGTGTAAATTTCTCCTCTATGGGGTGATTTTTCTGGGAAATTTATAAATTTGAAAGGGAAAGACAATATTGTTTTCATGGGTAATTGGAAAAGACATTGCAAAGGTTACAGGGTTGATATTATAGAGAAGAAAGACAAGAGAAGGTTTAGATAGACCGCTCCATTCATAGATCGACGATAGTTAACCCTTGCGAACCAGTATCTATTACTTAGTCCTTCGGTGCAATTATTTGTCGATTTGAGAACTTGCTAATTGAAGTAAGGCATGAGTTTTTCAACTACCGTCGTGCAATAAAAAAAGCGAGAGAGAGAGTAAGAAATGTAAATTTATAAAAGAAGGCAGTCTAGGTTTACATTGGTTATAGATATGGAATATGACCACTAAAAAAGTAGTTAAGGATTTGCATGGGTTCAGGAATACATAAACACCGATGAGTGCCACAACTCAAAAGTGGGTTCATGTTTAATTTTTATACTATCAATTTGCCGTGAATTAAGGTTAGATTAATACGTATAGAAAACATTATTGAGGTGGCTCATGCACATTATAATTGCTAATCCTTTTTATGAAGGCAGGTATGAAGGAAAAATAAGAGAAACCAGATATCAATTTGCTTACACGTGACTAATATTTTTTATGCAAACTAGGATCACTACTATTTTTCAATCCAATGTTCCCTACCTTTGTTCCATAATTAGACGTTTTCGTTTCCCTAAGCAATGACTTCTTTATAAACTGTTTCTTTTTCAGGGGATATGTGCACAAGAAAAAGTTGGGACACTATTTTGAAGTTGCCGCATATCATTCTAAGCTCAAACTATGTACACCAATAATTCTCTCGGTATATGCATGATACAATATTGCGACTTTTTCCGGTGCGTATGCACCGAGTTAGATGCTTGTATTTAAGAAAAGCCTACTATATTAGCAGCTTGGAAAAAAACTCCAACCATTCCCAAGTTAGCAGCTTTGGTCAAGCCCAAAATTTCGAAAGATACTTATTTTTAGAATGATGTTTTGGGGACTACCCAAAAAAGGTGGGGGACTACTTTGTTATATGAATGTCCACCCTATACTTATAAGGGGTGTCCTAAAGTGAGGAAATGACTAACCTACTCTTAACCTAATTTAATTTAAAACTAACCTAATAACCACCTATATATATATATATATATATATATATATAACCACCACCTCCTCCCACCACCGCCCATCACCTACCACCTCCAACTACCATCACCACCAACCACCACCACCTCCATGTATATAGCTTAATTTAAATCATTAACGAAGATATTCTCACAAACCCATTACTTGTCATTCGTTTTTGGTTGAAGAAATGAGAAGTAATCATCAAAATGAGTTGAAAATGAAAGTTGCAGAGAGAAGTTCGGCTAGGAATTATGTGAAACAGTTTGTCGAACTAGCCGAACTTAGCTTTAATGGAGTTTTTTCTTTCAGAAAAAAGTTCGGTTACCTCGCAAAAAAAAATTCCCAGTCGAACTTTTAGTTCGGTTACTTCGCAACTTTTTTTAGTTTTTTTCCTAGCCGAATTTTTAGTTCGGTTTTGTCGCAATTTTTTTCTACTAACCGAACTTTTTTCTGAAAACCTATATATTGAGTTCGGTTACGTCGAGAAAAAAATTCCCAATCGAACTTTTAGTTCGGTTACGTCGCAACTTTCTTTTTCCTAGCCGAACTTTTCTCTGAAAGAAAAAACTCCATTAAAGCTGAGTTAACTCAGCTACTTGTGTCTTCAGAACCATTAGCCGAACTACACTTGCAGATGAATTCGGCTACCTGTTCTTCAGATGTCGTAGCCGAACTTCATTTCCATAGTCGAAATCAATTTATAAATTTCTCATTTTTTCGAAAATTTTTGTCAATTCAAGCTACATTAACTAAATTTGAAGTATACCTAAGTACCCAAAACCCTCATTTCGAAATCAACCATCTTAAAAAAAAAACCAAAACCCCCTTCTTCTCAAAAATTATTCTTGTAAAAACACTCAGCTAATTAATCTAACCTCACTAATCAATCATTACACTAACACTAATTAATCATTACACTAACTAATTTAATCACCAAGGGCAAGTTTGGTATTAGGAAAAAACTAAGTTAAGGGGTGGCTCAAATTTACTTCAAATATCCACCCCAAAATAGAAGAGTAGTCCCCCACATTTTTTGAGTAATCCCCAAAACATTATTCTATTTTTAATCTTTTGGATGTAGAGAGCTACCCAGCTGAAACGAAACCCAAGTGAGTTCTGTTATAGGTATATCCCTATTGTATAGCTCATGTAAAACAAATGGCCTACAAGATCGCAAATGAGCAAAATAAAAATAAAAATCCTCGAGGTCTGAATTGGTTCATACTTTTGACTCGAAGGTATTTGAGTAACTTATAATTTTATAGTTGATTTGTTTGGCACATATTTGACTTGATAAAAGATATTTCATCTAGATAAAGAAATCAAATTACCCAATCTTGAAAGAAACAAGTGCAAGTTCATCTATTGAATTTTTATTAATATGACAAGATTAGACACCTATTTCTTTAAAAAAAATAAGAAAAAAAATCAAGTCAATAAAAGTTGTCACCAAGAGAAACTTTATCCTCGTATACATGTTAAGGTATAATAAAAAAGTTATTTTAATACATTGAAAATATATATTTTTTATTTTATTGTATTAGAAACTGGTTTCTCTTTTATTAAAAACAACAAACCATTACAAACAAATCATTTCCCTATAATTATTGTTTTGTCGAATCCTAACATATATACTGGTTGGTATATAAATAACCAAGATCCGTTATTGATACCCAAGCCGACATAACCAAATCCAAAACAATGTAAATGAGTGCAAAAAAGTAACCTTGTTACAGCTGGGACAATAATACTTGGAACAATTATGAGACAAAATGTGACACAATCTAAATGGTTGAGAGGGAAATGGTTCTAATAAGGAAAATGATATGTTGATCGAATACCAATCCCAATGCTCAGAGGCTTTGGTTTGGTCCATGTTGTTCCCTATTTGAGATAAACTTCGGGACAACATGTCGGTGTATAGCACTGCTGCTCTAATAAGGCTGGCTCTAATGGGGAGGTAAGATTCAACTTCCTCCCCTCAAAGTGTCGTTTATGTGTCGCGGTTAGCTTGAATTTGACAAGCACTCTTCAGTTTCGTTGGGCGTGAGATGGAATCAACACCAGGACGCCATTAATGTTGGCGTCCCAAAAAGCACCAGACGCCATTTTAAATGGCGTCTAGGAAATACTTTATGGGAATTCAAACATCAGGATCATATAGATCATTGGATTCATAGTCCTATTGGTGATCAAACGGTTGATACATCAAACGCCATTTCAAATGACGTCTTTGTTTTGAATCTTGAATTCCCACTACACTTGGACTTTGAATTTTGATGACGTGTGTGACCCAATTTTTTTTGAATTTTCGGTTACCATTAGAGTCATCCAAAAAGGATTGGTATGATGGCTTGAGAAGTGAATGATCAGGGATTCAGGGGTCTTAATTCATTGTTTCAGTCTCTCAGATCATTTTATCTAGGCCTGTCAATATATGTCCGATATCCGGAATCCGTTTCCGAGTATTCGAGATCCTATAGGATTTTATCCGTTTTATCGGATATCGGATATTCTATCGGATATTTCTTCCTTAATATATCGGAATCGGATTAGGCTCCATCCGAATTGTTAATATCCGATATCCGATAGAACATGGATTTATTTGTGATTTACCCTAATATCCGATATCCGATAAAAATATCCGATATCCGATATGAAATGTATGAAAAATTGAACTTACATTTCAATTATGAACATATTTTAAAGGTTTTTTAACATTTTTTGTCATAACCGGATATTATCGGATAAATATCCGATAGTTTAGCCTATCGGAATCGATATCTAATTTTTTATATCCTATAGGATATTATCGGATATCGAATATCCGATAGGTTAAGCGCTATCGGATACGGATTTCTAAATATCCGACGGATATTCTTCCATTGACACCCCTAATTTTATCCCATAATTTTTGTCCCAGCTTTGGCGTTTTCGGCTAAGAAGCTATCCGCAAGACTCGAAACTTTTGACCAGGCAGGGCAGGGCAGGGGATGTCCTAAATGTTTCCAACAACCACTGGCTACCATAATAATTGCACAGTGGCATGCTCTGTAAATAATACCAAACCCCAAGAAAGTCCCTCTTTTCCATAATTCAAAATCATCTCCTTTCTTCTTCCTCCTAGATCTCACTGCTACTTTCAGACACACGGACAGTTAATGAAGTTCAAGAAGAAGAAGAAGATCTAATCAATCAATCAATCAACAACACTCACTACTTTCACTTCATCAATTTCACAGAAATGAAGAGAGGGGGAGAAAAAAGCAGTAATTTTGGGCTAAAAAATCCACCCATGAAGATTGAATCTTCATCTTCATCAAAGAAGAATAAGAAACCCAATCTTAGAAACCCATTAGCAGACATTAATTCATCATCTTCTACTTCTGCTAGTACTGTTTCAATTGAAGCTTCATCAAGAGGCTGTTTAGGTTTTTTCTTATCAAATCCTTCAAAACCCCAACTAAAAAACCCTAAATCAGTACCAAATTCAACCCCTAGATTAAAGAACCAGCCTCAAAATCAAGAGAAACCGGTGATTAACAAAGGGGTTAGGGGGAATTTAAATCAGAAATTGGGTTGTACAAATGTGAAGAGTTCGAGCTTAAAATCACAATCGGTTTTGAAAAAGAAGAAGAAATTGGAGTCTGAGGCAATGGGGGTTGATAAAGGTGAGATTTTTGAACAAAATTTATTTAATTTTAGTAAATTAGGGTTAGATGAAACCGTAAATGTTACTCCTTTGAATAAATTTCAGTCTGGGTCTGTGTTGGATATGGAAATTGAAGAGAATTCAGCACGTAAAACATTAGAAAAAACTCCAGAAACTATAACACCACCAATTCAAGCTTCGGTGTCGCCGGAGCTTCAGTATGGAGCTTCTTCCATGGTTGGTGGTTCCACTACTGGGTCTTGTTATGCTGCTGGTCATGTTCTATCAGGTGTACCTGATAAGAGGAAATGTAGACCTAGAGGGATTCTGACAGTAGGCGAAGAATTGGGGTTTGAGAGTTTTCAGTTGTCTAGTGATGAGAATGTGTCAAATTCGGGCAAGGGTCGTCGAGTGTCTTTGGTTCCGATGCCTAGTGGAGCGTCAATGTGGTGGTTGTTGTCGCCTTGCAAAGAGGAAGAAGATAAAATGGACAATTGTTCGCCGAATGGCTCAGCTGAATTTAGGAGGAGAATGGGTCCAACGCCATTTCAGTCACTTTCTTCGCCGTCTTCAGATGTTTGTTTGAAAAGTAATGGTAGTAGTAAAACTAGTTCTGTTGTCAAGATGGATTCGTCGATTTCGCCAATTGAATTGTCTAAGTTTGAAGGTTTTAGTGATGTTTCTCCATCGATTTTTCAAGTTAGACCTGATGTTGAACATCATTTGGTTTCTTGTTTCTCACCGTCTTCGTTTGCTGATACGACTACTGCAACACCTTGTAAAAGGGTAGAAGAGAGTTCTCCATTTTCTGTAGACTCTTTGGATAGTCACAATGCAATTTGTACTCCGGAATCAGATTCAAGTTCGGAGAGACAGAGGGGGTTTTCCTGGATGCAGAATGTTGTGGATCACCGTGAGTCTCCGTTTGAATTTGATCCATTGGCAGATGTTTTCCGAACGAAAAGTTTGTCTCCTAGGGGTAGGAGAACAAGTTGGGATCCAGCTGATGTTTTACCACTCCCTGGGTTGAATTTTAAGCTTCATGATACTATGATGGATCCAATATCAGGTGTCTCAAGTTCTAGTTTAAGAGATTCAGTTGATTCCCAAATGAGAGTATCTTGGAGAGAAGGACTAGTTAGTCGGATATTCGATATGAATGAGTTGGATTCTTGTAGATGGTTATCAGATGATGAGGAGGAAGTTGGTCTTTGTGGGAGTAAGCAGTTAAGTTCTGCAGATTTCGATTGTGAAGTGGATATGAGTCTGGAATCTCTTGATGGCGAGTTAGTTAACATTACTAAATCACCTGAATTTGTCTCTGAAGAACCTGAAATTATTGGGAAAAGCAAGCTAAACTCTCCTCAGAAACTCAGATCTTGCGCAGAATCAATGAACACGGATGGAGGAGGATTAATCGCTTCGGGGGATTCAGATTGGACTCAATGTTACAAAAACCGTTTGTTTCAAGGATAGGTTCATTTCTTCTTTTTCTTTTTATTTCTGTAACATTAGTTTAAATTACATCACTTTCAAACACTGAGGTCTAGAATAAATAATTGTGAATTAAGTTTGTTAAAGTATCATCTATTCGTGCATGTTGTAAAATTCAATTAGTCTAGTTTGATGTTCAAACTAGTATTGATAAAATTTATATGTAATTCACATGGGTTCAATTACTCTTACAGTTCACTCTGTCTGTTCTTTGCGTTTCCTATGATCATGTGAATTGTGAAGTTTTTTGTAGTTTGAGTTGACACATTAGACAGAACGAGATCCTGTATGGCTGTATTTGGGTATTGATTGCAGAGTTCAGAATTGCAGCGCTTCATACAGGTTTGAACCTTTTCTTTTTCTTTCCACGTCTTTGTCCATTTGCTAATGAAGTAGAATTTCCTGAAATGGGTCTTGGTTCTCACCCAAAAACTCATTACACATCCAGGGAATTCTGCAGAGTAAACACAGAAATTCTCGAGAAAATTGATGTAAGAATGCACATAAATATGAATGTGTTTGTTGATGACCATCTAACCGTAACAAGTCAATGAAAGAAGAAAAATTGGTTAGATGACTATCAACAAAACATAATCATAGATGCAAAATGAAACTTGACACAGATTTTTCTTAGTTTTCATCTTGTAAGAGTTGTATTTCTGTTTTGAGTTGCAGAAAGTGAATAGGAATAGGTTTGCTTTTAAGTATTTCTCACGCAACATATAGTACAGCATATTCCATAGGAATAAACCTTTTTTCCAAAACTTTCTTGATTGCTATGAGTGAAACTTTGCATCTACTTGGTAGCTCAAGCAGTAAATGACATGTTACTTAGATAGAGACTGATTGAATTCGACGTAGGTTGTTTCTGAGTTCCTTCTGTCTCATTCATAGTGGACCTACACAGTAAAAACAGTCTGATCAATAGAAATTTTTAGTGCTGTTTGTTCAATGCTTTAGAATGACTGTTCGAACAGTGTAACTGTTAAGAGTCCGTTACTGTTTTTCTGAAAGAGGAAAACTAGATGTCTAATTAATCAATTTTATGAGGTTTTCCCCTGTTATATGATTGTTTTCGAGCCATTCTATATTGTACTGACTGTAACAGTGATTTTCCAGATGGGGAGACTGTTAGCCTGTTACCGTTATAACAGACATATTTTTTAAATTGATGTTGTTGAATTCCAAAACCTTTGCAGGCTTCATAGACACAGCCAATAGAGTGTAGGACCATAACAATAAGCTCCAAAACATATCCATTTTAAATGGGTGAGACGGTTAGGTATCTTGATAGATTGTCACCTCACTCTGGATTTCTAGAGGAGTGTCCTGTTAAATCACATGTCAGCTAATATTCTTTAAAGATTTGAATCCCATAAGTCACTAATACAACAAAAAGTTTGTAGAAAACAAAGCTTAAACTAGTAGTTCAGAATGACAGAAATTAAAATTGCCGTAAACCTACTATTTGTTTTTCTTGTTTCCTGTTCAATGTCCAATAGCAAGTTAAGTTTTATCATGTGATGAATAAGGACAAAGAATAAAAATAAAATATGTCGACAGTATCAAAGGTACTAAAATCTATAAACTGAATGAATTTACGTTAATCTTGACATTTTCACCGGAGGAGATTATAACCAAAACCATGGTTAGAATAAGAGTGATGCATCTTTTTCTTTACCTAGCTGTGGTTTCCATTACAATCCAGGCTTCTGTTGCTCATGACACTACACAACTGAGGAGTGAAAAGCTATGCAGACAGTGTTCCAAATGTGAGGCAAGTCAATGCCCACCTAGTGAATCTTACCCACATATGACAGCATTTGATGATAGCCTGATTGCTAGTGCTTTACAATCTGATCATGTTGGTATTGGAGATAGAGGTGTTTATTCAGTTCCTAATGTCATTGGTGGTGTTTCTAAGACTTCCACTTCCTATTATGGATGGAAATCAACATCCGGTTCGGAATCAGGATACCACAGGTAACTTTACTAACATGAATTTTTGCCATGAGACGTAATTTGTGTATCTGTGCTTAGTATTACTCAGGAAACTAACTTTTTGATGTGCGCTTGGAGTTTATACTATGTTGTCGTCCATTCTTATTTTGAGGACATTCACAGTTTTTCTTGGAATGAAATGTGATAGTAATTCAAATTCTTCATGATATGTCCAGGTTTAGCAACTACATGGATAAATGTTCAGAAGGTCAGACCTATCTAAGTGTGGACAAGAAGGGAAAAGTAGCAATTCGCTCGTTGCAGTCCCTTGCAAGCCTAGCCCAAGCTGATTGGAAATCTATTAATCCGCCATCACATCTAAACCACCGTGAAGTTCGATTTTGGGTCTCTCTTAGTACTGGGAGATGCTTAACAGTACTAGGTCGCAAGAGCAAACTTAAACGAGCTTTAGGCATAGCAGAATGCAGATATGATGGTTCCAACCTTGACCAATTATTTGCATTTCGGTTTCACTATCATAAATCTTTTTGCTGTTGTGGTATCTTCAACAACTAAATACATTTTACAAATCAGAACCTTCAAAATCATTTTCGATACATGCAATTACAACATTGTTGAAAATCTTGATTTATTTACAAATAAAATTACGACAAATTTCAGGTGAAATAGTTAAGATTTTGCAACAATTTTATTTGTACATAACGTAACTAAAGTACTAAATTGATGCCAACAACATTGTTATTGCTATTGAGTACAAATTACACATGAAACCAACCTATTATTTTCAGATATGATGGTTACGTTATGTACTAATACAATTTGTACTCAATAGCAATAATAGACTGGTTTTATGTGTAATTTGTACTAAAGTAATTAAATCAATTGCGGTTGGCATGTTGAGTACAACAACAAATAAAATTTATTACATGAAACAAGCCTATTATTTAGTACAAATTTTAGGTTGGCATCTTCAACAACAGCAAAAAGATTTATTCAATAGATAACTCTCTCAAATTAGGATGAGGTGGGAGTTCTTCCAACACCTTTGCCTCAATCTCAACTCGATCAATCCAAACGCCTTCCAGTACCACTTTACGGCGTAATTACCAAAATTAAGACGTTTTTTGATGTGTCTTTCAAAAATATCAGAAACGTAAATTAATACATAAATATGGGTTTGTGTACCATTTTTACCCCTAAAAAATTATTTTATTATTTTTATGTCCTCAAAATTAGTGGACCATTACTATAGAAAAAAAACTTAGTCTTCTTATATGTATTTATCGATGCATAGACATTGTGAAGACTAATAATCGGTATAAGAGATTGTGACTACGAAATATTGCGTATTACTTTTTTTTGAGACATTTTAATATTAATGAAGAATACAATTTCGAACACAAAATATTTAATAATTACATATTAAATGTATATTATTTTATTGTTATCATCTTTGATGCATTTGGATATGATCTTCGGTATTAATGGATCAATTATCTTTTCCTTCAAAAAAAAAGAAAGAAGGAAAGGAAATATGGAGTATATTTTTTCTAATTTTAGTCCGGAAGGTCCGGACTTCTTACCGGACCTTAATAAATTATCCAAAAGTACTATAATTGGAACTCCTTTCTATAAAATTAGGTCAAAATTAGACCATAAAAATCCCCAAATTATGGGTTGCCACATAGACGCCATTTAGATTCAGAAAACTCCGGACTATTAAACCTAGAGTCTAGACCATAGATGACAAATAGGCGCCATGTAGGTTCATGAAGGTTCGCACCTTTGAATCCAAGTTCTGGACCTCACCGTGTGGTCGTCAACCCATTTATCTTTTCATACATACACTTCTATCTCGTATACCCTAAAGGTCCACAAATTCACTTCTTCATTTTTCATTATTTTGTCGCTCTTCCTTTCCTTCGCAATAATGTAGTTGACCACCACCACCATCACCCCGTTCTCGCTCTTATCATACAGTCTCCCTCTTGTAAAATCTAGGTTGGGTTTATCAGTGTTCGCTAGCATTTGAGGTAAGGGTTTTTCTCTCTTTCTATCGCTGTTAATATTTTTCTTTATTTCAATTATTTTGGTAATAAACATAGTCCATCCTAACTCCATTCATTCAAATTTATAATTGACTATTTGTTATATTTTATCTACTATGCCTTTGATTTTTCCCATATATTTTTTTTTTTGAAGTACCTATGTTTTGATTCCCTTTGAGCTGTGTTTAAAGTTAAACTTGGATTGAACCCCATTAATTTCTCTGAACTAACTCTTACGTTTTGAACTGACAATAATTTTGAATGCTGTACATGATTTGCTAAGATTAAAAATGTGTTGCAGTTGCACAAGTTGAGTTTTCCAACTTATGTCAGTCTTGTACAACCATTTCGCAACTAGCCTATTAACTGTTTGAGAAAATGTCCCATTGAACTTTGTATTAGATACCCCTATGTTAGCCGAAGGAGCTACAAATTAATCGTCCAGTCATATTTAATTTTCGTCAAATTTCAAAAATGATGCTAAGGTTTCTATAAACAAGTGAGTAACCTATATTTTTTTTTTATCAAATTTGAATTTTATTAATGATTTTGGTATTACTCTGTTAGCTAGTCTTTTAGTATGCTTCTAGTTTTTGCGCATCAAGCGAGGCATAATACTGACCACGACAACAGTAGTTCCAGGCCACCATTAGCGGCTAATCCATTTTCTTTTTGAGTTTCTGGCACCAGCAAACCAGAGAAGATTTCTTCTCTCATGAACTCCATGACATTTCTAACACCCTTAGTTATGGTTCTTCATAATCGTAGAATCAAATTTGTTACTCATAACCTCTTTCCATTATCAAATTTCAATCGCTTTAATAAGTCTAGTAATAATCATTACCAAATTCATCAGTTAATTTCCTAAAACACGAGTCTAGCAAATCTCTGAGAACTAACGCTTTATGGGTTTTAGCTCCAATTTTATAATGGGCTAGTTCTATGCTGAGAAGTTCAGTAGGAAATTTCAATTTATGTGTGGAAGAACTGATGAAAGTTTAGAGAAAGAGAAAGGTTTGGAGTATTTACAGAAGGTGAATGGCACCACTAAGTGTGACAACAAGTGCTAAAGTACGAATAAGTCCACTTGCTTCTTGTGGGGCGCCTTCTTGGCATTCCGCACTTTGTACAGCTCTTACTACTTCAGTAGCACTTTGTCATGGGTAGCAGATTCTTTGTTTCCTGTTTGTTTGGGTTTTAGTCTTATTGTTATGTATGATGCAATTGGAGTTAGAGGTCATGCTGGTGTGCAAGCACATGTTTTGAATGTTATCATTGAGGACTTGTTTCAAGAGTATCATATAATTCAACGGAAGCTGAATGAACTTCTTGGTCACACACCATCACAGGTACTTGCTGGAGCCGTTCTTGGCATTTTGGTAGCTTTGTTTTGTTGCCAATGTTGCTTGACATACACATAAGTTGCCATGGTTACTTAGGAGCTAAAATAATATAAGCAACAGTTCCTCGGTGAGAGCTTTTCAGTTTTCTACCTTTTCCTGTGTAATGATTGTGTTGAAACTTCGTTGCTCTTTAATCAATTCAGTTTTCCACCTTTTCCTTTTACTTGTCACTCTTTCTATATATGGACTATTTCGAGGTTGTAAAGAGCTAAAAAAAAGAGCTCTCTGTCAAATGTCTGTTCATATCCCTGTTGCATCATCACTCTTTATGCAGTACCATGTATCTTGCCTGCTTATTTCTTGGAGCTCTGATGTAGGTCAAATTCTTTTATTTTACATCATTATACGGCGCACTTTTACGTTTTTTTATGTTATTGATTCTTATAAATCCTCAATTAAGGATGCTCCTACATTTCTCAGCTCTGAATGTTGTTTTGATTCTTCCTTGACTATCGATCTCTTATCACATTTTTATTATCGCATTATTATAATCTGGTTTGAGTTAATGTCCTGCGACATCCCTTAGATATCAGGTGATGGACTTGTGTCACTAACTTACAAGCATTTTATGTAAATTGTAACTGTCGGTTCATGTACAACTCACATTATAATTGTTGATTTAATGATGCGCAAATATTGAATCACGGAATTTATAGTGATCTGCTCCATTTTCCCTAGATGCAGAATGAGTATACTGTATACCGACCTAGTAAAAAGGAATAGTGACCACAATAGCCTAAGAATGAATACATGCTAACCTAATATACACCCAAATAGCAAATAAAATAGCAGATGAGCAAGTAAAAGAAGCTGAAAAACTATAAGAGAAAAAGCATATGGAACGCCAGTAGCTCTAACTTCCATAGCAGCTGCAGCCCAAATCTTCTTGATAAGCACCGGAGGACATTCGTACATAATTCGAATACAATGAACGAAAGATAGAAGAATACCAGGACCTAAAATTCCATTCTGCTCTAATCTTTTTCAACACAAAGTCATATGCTTATGTTGATTCAATCCAAATACAGAAAGATTAGGTCACTAAATAATCTCAACCTTTCATTACCAATAAAAGTTGAACCAATCTAGTAGGTATGCCACTGTTTCGTGTAAAATTTTACACGAAACAGACCAGCAATTCGATGAAGTGCCACCCCAATTCTTGGGCTTCTGACTCTAACTACCATGGTCATATACTTTCCTACTGCTTCATGCCTTGGTTCTGCAGCTGCTTGTGGATTGAATTTGCGCCTTAACTTATTTCTCCATTCTGTTGTGCTAGGCATTCCATTTATGCAACCAGCACAGCAAGCAAGGTAGTTCTTCACGCTGTTGGGTTGCCCAACATACCTAAAAATTATGAAAACAACGTGGTGGTTAGGATTTAAAGAAACAGAAATACAAAATTAACATTAAAGATGGAGGATGTCTTAGATATGCTTTTCACTTTCATTATCCCAGCATATCCATGTCAATTCTTAAGAAAGGAGAATCATTCTTTGTTTTTTTTTAATATGCCCATGTCTGGAAAAAAAGTCATTTTCTAATAACTGGAAAAAAGACTGAATCAATGTATGCGTCGTATCACTCAACCAGGTATGAGACAGAAAATTGGAAGGAAAAAGATCTTCCTAAAACTCATATGGCTACTCCGAGAATGATTTTATATAACGAAACTAATCCCTATAAAAAAACTAAAGGAAAAGAAGTAAATAAGTTCATAGCACGAAACCAACGAGAATAGCAAAGGAAACCCTAACTTTTGAGTTATCATCAAACATATATATGAAAAACAGTAAAGCAAGCCATAACATAGAGATTAAAGTTCACCTAAAAAAAGTGGAAGACAAACAACAGGGTTAAGAGTTTAACCTGTAAAGGAGAACGAAATAGAATAAAGAGATGAAATTTTAAAAAAGGCAATGGTGATGTAAACGGATTTATAGGGGAGATTGACAAAGAGCGTCAAGGGGATCTCATTTACTCATAATTAAGCTAGTCATACGGATAACTGCCGTGGTCTCATTTTAAGTTTTAACAGAGAAATGGGCCGTGTGATTGAAATTTTACAACGGACGAGATCTCATTATATCTAGTCATACGGATTGCAATCCGTGTACCAATTAATATTTTTTTTTACCGGTGGATCTTTTCTAGATTTATAGCCATACAGATCAGCTCGAAATCCATCAGTCACATGTCATGCAGATTAGGGAGAATAACATAATTGGACGGTTGATATTGTATCTAATATTATATATCTAGGCCACCAACCAATTAATTCTAAAATTCACTCAATAATAGTTTTTGTATTTTATTTTAATATAATTGGACGATTAATATTATCTCTGGAAGTTATGGATCACTGAGTACTTTTATTTTTAAGAAAAAAGACTAAACTCTGAATGAGAATTTACCGACTAAGAAAATGGAGATATATAGCCAAAAAAAAAGATGTTGATGTCACTGTATTACGATGGTAAAGTTTTTGGTGATGATCTGAATTCGATATTTGTCAATCCTTTATCAATCAAAAGAAAAAGAGAAATAAATAAATAATTGGATGTAAAACGAATTTCGAAATCAGAAGAAGTACTGTTTCATTGGAATAGACTTATATATATATATAAGCATATCCAAAAAAATGAACGAACCATAAAGACATATGAGATAAAATCCTAGCGAGTACATATGGATGGAAATTCATTGGGTAATGAGGGATAATCTAGGGATCCATAAAAATATGAAACATATATGGAGAGATATACAATGGAAAAGGATTCGAATAAACAATTGTTATTATGGAATATTACATAATGTGAATTCTGACGATATTTAAATCCGATAATCATCGTTGACGTGACAAATTTCTAGGAATGTGATGTTCAGTTATCAATGAATAGGTCATTAAGCAGAATATGACCAACATCTGTAAGTGAAGTTTCCTACTCAAATGAAGATCGTTAATCAGAATATGAAAAACATTTGTACATTTAAGATTCTGGTGACTATTCATACTCAAACGAAGCCTGAGATAATAGAATCCCACTAATGGCTCGATTAGTTTATGTGAACTCTTTGGCCTATCAAAAATGAATTGACATGCCTTCCTTATAGAATACCTCGAAGGCCCCTAGTCAAATTTTATGTGTATTGGCGTAATGAGGCTTAAGTCAACCTCAGAGCATATTCAGTGATATCAAAAGAATACGAAGAATATAAACTTGGGTCAACCTTAGATCAAAAGAATTTGTGGAATAAAGAGTCAGGTAATTAACCTCAAAGCATATACATTGATATCAAAATAATATGAGGAATACATATTTAGGACAATCTCAAAGGATATCTGATGATATCGAAAGAATCATAGGAATGTGGAATTAGATCAACCTCATAGCATATCCAGTGATATAAAAAACCCCCGAGGAATATAGACTAATTAAGTTAACCTCAAAGCATATCTATTGATAGTAGAAGCATATGAGGAATACATAGACTTAGATCAACCTCAAAGGATATCTGACGATACCAAAAGAATCTGAGGAATATAGAGGTATGTAGACCTCAGAGCATATTGAGTGATATAAAAGAATCCGAGCAATATAGACTAATTAGGTCAACCTCAGAGCATATCCATCGATAGCAAAAGGATATGAGGAATACATATACTTAGGTCAACATTAGAGGATACTGTTGATATGCAAAATATGTGGAATATAGACTCGGGCTGACCTCAGAACATATCTAATAATTTATATCAAAAGAATCCGATGAATATAAATTTAAGTCTACCTTAGAGCATACCTAGTGATATCAAAGGAATCCGAGGAATATAAACTAATTAGGTCAACCTTAAAGTATATCCATCGATAGCAAGAGAATATGAGGAATATATAGACTTAAGTCAACCTTAGAGGATATCCGATGATATCGAAAGAATCTGAGGAATATAGACTCGGGTCAACCTCAGAGCATATCAAGTGATATCAAAAGAATCAGAGAAGTATAATCTTGGTTCAACATTAAAGCATACTAGTGATATCAAAAGAACCCGGGGAATATGAACTTATGCCATGAAATATATTTTGGTCCACATTAGTATGTTTAAACCTTAGGCATATATTCTGATTAATCAAAGACGTGTATAGTATGATTCACCTCTATAGTTCAAGTATAGCATATTTTGTCCACGTTAGTTGATTTAAACTATAGGTGTAGATTCTGATAATCAAATATGTCATGAAATTTGGTGACATTTAGAGTTTCTGTATGAATTCTCGTTGATTGGAGATGTAATGAAGCATATTTTGATCCATACAAGTATACTCATACCTCTAGTGTAGACTCTATTTAATAATCAAAGATGTTATGAGACATTTTGGTCTACACTAAATGACCTTCTGTAAACTACAATTTCTTTTTTTTCCTGAAGTGTTATTTTGATTAATTAAAGATGTCATGAACCATATTAGTTCATAAAAAATTCTTTTGAAGCAAAAAGTCCATGAAATAATTCGAATTTTAGAAAAACTATTTAACAATTAAAATAAATAAATAAAAACTTACTGTATTATTTATTATATTAAATTTTTGACTATATTATTTTTTGATCATAATTTTTTCATATCATCTATACTAACTAGAATAAAAAGAAAAATTGTAGGAATGTCCATATATTTTTTCGCTATGCCCTTCCACCTTGGAGGTTGTTCTC
>JAJJMB010016950.1:0-11680 GCA_023531105.1 Papaver atlanticum
AAAACCTGAAACGAAGGAAAAAGAGTACAATTTTTAACGATTTGTGATTGCTAACTCAACTATTATAGAAAACAAGCATCATAACTCTACTCTATATAAGATAGACAAGTTATAAGCAAACATAATATTAAACTGCAGATTTAAGAAAAGAAAAAACAAATATTATGTTGCTAAAGCGTGGATTTTTTTGTTTTGAAAGACTCCTCAAGAGACCTGTAAAGTTGATAACATCAACTAATTAATCCGGATTTCTGGGTCGTACAAAATTTCTAAAAACACAGAAAGTTCTTCAACCATGTTAATATCCCATCTGAGGAAAGAAATACACGAGTAAATGCCGCTAGAAAAGAGATTTAAATTTAATGCATGACTGAATTTTTGTGTTCACCTTTCCACAGCAGTGGTAAATAGCTTGAGTTCTTCATGAGAGCCATAAACATCATAAATATCGTCAATTGTTGTCACAAAAGAAATCATTTCTGTGATTTGTCTCCTGCAGTTGCTAAATTCAGGATTAAAGTAAAATCCTATTGTCCAGAAAAAATCCTCCACCCCTCTATCCCGAGAAAATGTCAATGTTTGTGTCAGATTCAAATCCCGCCACCACCTGAATTAGCAGACAAAAACTAGTCGTAAAACAGGTTAACTCACAAAAAAATTAGCTAGCTATGATTATTGTTAAGATCTTCATACATGATCTTACCTCGAAACATACTTAAGATCCACCTGATATGTTGCTTGAACCATGTTGAAGTCCAGTATAGTTTCTCTATGAACCATTTAGCTTCTGGTCTAGGCACTCTCCAATTTAAGGGAGCCTCTAAGGCATGGCTTATTTGTTTGAAGATAAGCCTTGGATGAGTTTCATTGACACTTCTTTGCATTATGCACGTGAGACTTGCTCTTGTGTATTCTTGTACTTCAACCGAGATATCTTCACATTCAAAGGCATAGAATGAAGCTTCATATAGGCTCAGCATTCCTTCGATATCGTTGGATGATTGCATTGTCTCTTCCTTGAAATCCTTAAAAACATCTAAAAAAATTCTTCACTAATTAATTGCGGTTCTGGAGTCGAACTCACGTCGTTTTTTTTTCTTGATCCGACTGAAATCACCTGACTTGTCTGGATCTACTCAATGTTTTTCTTCTTTGAATCAAAAATATTGAACCAGTGACTTGGTCCCATAAGTCAGGGGTATTTTATTTTCTGAGTGGTCCAGGCAGGGATTAAGTTTGATTCAGTCGCGAGCAAGATCTAACTCAAACGAAAAAGCGAAAAGTCTGACATCCGACTTAGGAGTAGTCAAATCAAGACACCGACCGAGTTAGCAAAAAAAAAAACACCATGTCAGATAGTAGAATACGCAGATAAACCATACATGCATGAAAGTTTACCTTGAGAAACTTCATAGCCATGTTGTCTAAGGAGCCTAAATCTAAGAGCTCAGGTATACCAATCTTTATCCTCACAAAAATCAGCTTCCTCAAGTGAGAATATGGTGTCCAGCACATTCTTGATCTCATTTTCAAAGTGGTTATCAAATCCTAGTCTTTGGATGGTATCAATCAACTTCAATGGAGACGACGATCGGTCATGAGCTGCATCGCTGAGCTTTCTTCGTATAACTTCCTTTAGTTTCTCAGCTTGTCTCCTACAAAACTCCCCCTGTAACTCTCGCAGACAAAAGAGTAAAATTAATGATCATGCCTACTTAAAACTAACCCCTTATTCATGCGCGCATTAAAAATTATACATAAGACTCACTCCCTTAGTTTTTGGAAAAGTCCCGCTTTCAGTTTTTTAATTTGGTCTATTTTTAGGCAAAATAGGAAGAAAATAAATGGACTATCATTTTTCCTCAGACGGAGATAGTATATAATAGATAAATAATGAAATATAGAGATAGCTAGATAGGGGGTAAAGTAAAACAATGGGGATGGTTTGCGGAACGTCTTATGTTCTGTTTGTCAACCACTGTTTGAGGACTTGGAGTATAACGAATGTCGCTGATCTTATCATTTGGGATGGTTGTGAAGCTTTTGCTCATTTGACAACTCGCAACCATAATAGGGATGTGAAACTTCAAATTTTCACTCATGTTGGGAGATGGAATCTTTTGACGGTGTGTCATTCTAGACTCTTTCGAGTTTTTGAAGAAGAAATTCGATGTCTGAAGACTCTGAACTAAAAAAATGAGAACCCATCGCTATAAGTGCAATTTTTTTTTTCCTTTGTGGAAGATTATTGCCAAGTGTATATAAGTTTGACTAACCTCACACCCTCATTATATACACAACTGAGGAAAACAGTGCCTGACTATTGGTAAGACCAAAAATAAAATAAACATGTCCACATCGACCGATTCTAGGTTGTGATCTATATGAATGTTGTGATCTATATGAATGTCCACATCGACCGATTCTAGGTTGATGTTCTTCATGGTTGAAGAACATCAAGGATAATCAGCTGACGTGTATGTGCATATCCAAAGATTGTGAAAAATCGTCTAATATAGACATTTATATTAGCCGATTCTAGGTAAATCCTGAAAGCTCAAAATTTTGAATTTTTTTAATTTTGGATGAATGAATCAATCAAGAACCTAACTAAGAGGTATTGGTTGATAAAAAAAATATCTAAGAAAGTGAGATTTATATTTGATTTAAGTATTTAAATTTTAATAGCGAGGATAATTTAGTACTTTCACCTTTTTTAGATACCCCTTATCCTCCTTATCTAGGTGGGTGATAATGATATTATGATAAGAGTCGGCGGGGGAATATTAGCTGACGGAATAGATAGTATCAACTAAATGGAGCCACGTTTGAGTTTGCATGCGCCTTTGGTCTTAAGGCCAATCAATGTCAAAGAACTACTCGCGCTAACAAAGAGAAAAAAACGACCAGAGATAAAAGATGAGAGCCTTAAGACCAGAGGGAAAAAAAGTTCCAATTTTTTTTTTTTTTTCTCTTCCCTCAAGCTCCTCCCAAAACCAATGTTTTAAAAACAGACCGGTCATTGAACCAATAAAACTACTGGGTCAGGGTTAAAGTGTTTCAACCAGTGGGTTAACCAGTGGTTCACTGGGTCACGTAGAAACAACGACGAGTGTATACAGTAAAATAATAACAGTAATCCTATTTGACTTTATCCTCTCTAAGGATTCAATGGGCAGAGGTAGGGGCCAGTATATATTAAATAACAATACAAGGATGTGAAAGGAAAATGTTAATATCTTATTCACCCCCTCACCTAAATCTACTCTCATTCTCCCTCTTAAACATGTTATCGCAGACACAGAGAACAAATAAATTGTTGGATTCAATTTTGGTTGATTCATTTCATTGTTATTTTTTTATCAATTTATTCATTCATTTCGTTCATCGCTCATTTCCTCCTACTGTCTTTGAAATTTTAAGCATTTTTGTAAGTATCGCTTTTTATTATGGAAAGAATCCATTTATGAAATACAGATTAATAAGTAAATGAATTGATCCATCTGATGCATCATAGATCTGACACATATTCGATCTTATTCTTTTCAAGCATAATTGTTCTTTGAATTACCATCATAATCCCTCGTAGAAGTAAAAAAGAGTTTCAAGAAATATTTAAAAAAAAAAAAATGAATGGAAAAGTAACTGGGTGAACCGGGAAAAAACCAGCTGGGTCAATTAGTTTGCTGGTTGAACCGTACGGGTCGACTGGGTTTCTGGGTTTTTTAACATGTTAGTGGGTTAAAGGTGAACCATCCCTTTTTTTCTTACTGGTTAACTGGTTTACCAGTTGAACCGGCCGGTACGGTTCTGAAAACACTTCCCAAAACCCAAAAAGAAAACCCCACCACCATTAAAGCTTACTGCTCATGTCTAGTCCATTTTGGGCTAGATCTGAGAAGATTTCTTTCTTTCTTTCTTAAATAACTAGTAGTTTATGTTAGATTTATTTAACTTTTTGTTTCAATCTCCATTGTTTTAGGAGATTTTATGGTGTTCTTGGGGGTGTTTTGACCTTTTTGTTTATGTCTTCTCCATTATGGAGATTCTCTATACGCTTTCATGGCGTTTCTTTATGATCTCAATTGAGATTTTGGGTGGAAGTTAAAGTGTGATGATCAAGATTCAAAACTGTGGACATATTACTTATAATTTTATGAGAAGATCTCCTTTTCAAGAAGAAAAAATCCTATCAAAATGGTTGGATTATAATCCCATAACCATTCTTTCAATATTAGGATTGTTTGGTACTTTTGTTGGTAGTTCGTTACTTCTCTTCACGGATTACTCTTTGTTAGTACCTTTTGATTATATTTCGATTTTTTATATGTTCTTGAAGTCCATGTAATCTTTATTTTATCATGAATGAAACTTTATGAGATTTATCGAAAAAAAGAAGAAGATAAAAAATGAGAGCCTATATTGTCTTTTAGCACGTCACAGTTAAAAAGAAGAAGAAGAACGTTTCGATTCCCATCATTGTCTGATGGAGTACTACCACTTGCAATGGAAAATCAGTCCACCAGAGTAGCAAGTTTTTTATATAGATAAGAAAATAAGTTACTGACAGATAGTAGTGAGTTCATTGGCCTCCCATGTTTGAGGACTTTGTTTTCTACCTCCAACCTTAGCTAATCGCTGGAGTACTAGATTGTCTCTGGACTTTAAGTCCTTAAAAGTTATTTTTTCAAAAGAGTTTAACAACAAAATAAGTTTATCAACTTTGGAGTTAATCTTCGAACTAGTTCTTCTGGTCCCTCCTCGCATTGTTCTATTTAGCAAAAAAATTGGCCCTACTAGGTTGAAGACTTTGCAATTCAGTTGACAAGCCCAATCTAAAGCATCCTGAGCAGCTATGCAATCTCCTTCTTCTTTGCTGAGGAATCTGACTCCCCTCGCTTTTCGAACAATTGTTTCTCCAGTGGTACCAGTTATAGCAATGCCCACTCCTGTCAGGCATGTATAGTTATCAAAGCAGAACATACAAGCAAAAGAGATGTTCAAACCAGTGTTTTGCTCATTATCAATTCTACTATTTATATTAGATCTGTTTGTCATTCTAGGAATCAGGTTGTTGACAGTGGTGATGTGGTATATAATTTGTTTTCCAGTGTATCTAGGACAAGGGTTTCTCTTTTGGAAAACACCATCACATCTGGCCTTCCATATGAACCAGCATATGGTGCCACACAAGGTTTCCCATAGACCAAGAGGGGTAGTAGGATTAGTATTGTTAAACCATCTATAACACAACCTTTCTAAAGTGTCAAAGCCATAAGTATAGTGTCAGTCTCCAAATTCAGAGAACAGTAGGCTCATACACCTCTAGTAAAAGTGCAGTGCATTAGATCCCATTCTCTTGTTTCTATGTGGTTCCTGCTCATTACACAAATAGGTTCAATATGGTTTATAAACATACAAATAGCTCCACTATATGGTAGCAAATTATTTTTTATTTTCCATACAAAATATTGGATTCTAGGTATCACATCTAGGCCCCATATTTTCTCTGTCAGGGTATAAGTTTCTTGTTCCTTTTTCTTATCCAGTAAATCATATATAGAGAGATTTACTAGAGAAGATTCCTTGGTTATTATCAACCCATCTTAAACAATCCTCCTTGGATCTGTCAGGAGTGATGGTGAGAATGTGTTCAATAGTAGTCTAGTCAAACAGAAGTTGGAGAGTGTTCAAATTCCAACCATGTTCCGTCATAAAATCTTCTACCAGATGGTAGTTGTTCATTTGGTCATAATTCAGAATACCCACTTCAAAACCCTCTGAAGCTGGAATCCAATTATCTTTCCATATATGAACACTTTTTCCATTTCGTATCTCCCATATACTATAGTCCTTTAAGATCATAATTCCTTTATATATACCTTTCCAAGCCTACGAAAAATTCTTTGCAAGTGGGATGAAATGGGTTGGTGTTAGGATAATACTTAGCTTTCATGGTTTTTTCCAAAATGGAGTCCGGTTGATGGAAAAGCCTCCAACCATTTTTGGCTGTAAGAGACGGATGCATAGTATCCAGGTCTTTTAGACCATTGCCTCCTTTTTGTTTACCTTTACACATTATATTCCAACCTCTCATGTACACACCTTTAGAATTTCTCGTTTTTCCCCACCAAAAGTCTCTGGTGAGGCCAGAAGCTCTTTTGGGGATGTCCTTTGGGATAATAAAGGTAGTCATACTATAGACCGACAGAGTTTCAAGCACATTCTTAGCCATTAAACCTCTTCCGGCTGGAAGAGAAATTTTCCACTCCAACCCTTCAGCTCCCCCTCCCCCCCCGTCCCTTTGGGATAATAAAGGTAGTCATATTATAGACCGACAGAGTTTCAAGCACAGTCTTAGCCATTAAACCTCTTCCACATGGTAAGTTATCAAAGCACGAATTTTTTTGATCTGTTAGTGAACAAGGGACCACCTAGATATTTTTCGTCAAATCTGATCTTTTTTACTTTTAGGATGTTTATTATTTCTCTCCCCCAGTTATGTTTGATATGGGGTGTAAAAATGATGCACGTTCTCCCCCAGTTATTCTGGATATGGGTGTAAAAATGATGCACGTTTAACTTAAGTAACCTACTTCATTGTTGGCTAACAACGACCGCTACATGGTTTCCCAGGCTCTCTCATCTCGTAAGATTTCTTGGCTTCCAACTCAAAACCAATTGGCAATGAGTGGAGAGGCCCATAGATTTATATGTGTATAGAGGCTAGGTGTTTTAGGCAACGTCGGAGTATTTGATTCCCAACACATCTGGATACTTACCTATTGGTGCTGTTCTCGTGAGTCCTGAAATTTCTGAAGTCATACACGCTCAAAGTAGCAAACTAGGTATTCCTTTCTCCAAACATATGCTTTTAGTCAGTCGTCTGAAATTTGTATGCATTCTACAGTACTGGGATAACAGCAGCTAAGAGATAAACTTCAATTTGTTACCAGGTGCGTTCTCACATGGCTTTACATATTCTGGGCACCCGGTATCAGGTGTTGGTTCATTGGAAGCCATCAAAATCTACAAGTAAATCCTCATAACACTGTCTTAATGAAAATTTGGCATGTTTTAGTCGTTGTCACTTGTAAGTTTCTAATTTATTTTCAGATAAAGAAATATTGTTGAGCAAGTCCAGAAGCTTTTTCCAAGGTTTCAAGATGGCCTTAAAGCGTTTTCTTATAGTCCCATTATTGGAGATGTATTCAATGCATTTATGTTTTTCACTTGGGCGTCATCAGCTTTTGTTTGGTCTGTACAGAATTTTCATGTCTTGATTCATTGGACTATATAGATTCGAGGAACCGGATTGATTATTGGGACTGAGTTTACTGACAACAAATCACCCAATGATTTGTTTCCTCCGAAATGGGGTATGTTAAATATTTGTTCCAAATGCCAATCTTTGGACAGAATCCGCATCGTATAATTTTAAAAGCTAAAATTCAAGTTGTTGTTATGTTCTAAGAAACCCATAAAAACCCTATATTCGGAAACTTGGAAGTGAGTTTGTCAGGATATACACTGTTTACAAAAGCCAATATGAACTTTAACATCTCAATGATAACATTGCAGGGGTAGGGGCATATTTTGGAGCAGAGTGTGAGAAGCGTGGAATGTTGGTACGGGTTGCTGGAGACAACATAAATTCTTTGTAAAGCCTACAAAGGGCCTTAACCAGATTTAGCAATCTATCTCTTCAATTTTGATATCGCTAATAATTTCTGTCATTTATGTTTCAGTTAATATCCATCTATGGAGAAGCACTAAGAGCTGCGGAAGAGAGGGTGAAGGAACTCAAATCAAAGAACCAAAAATAGAGCTCGGTTTTTGACGTTTGGGTCTTGGTTGATGATAATGTCGATAATGTCAAATTAGTTTAGTCTATGCAAAGCAAATTTTCTTATATGTTCTATGACAATATGGTTCTGACATATCCCGTTGTTCATAAAGCAACCCAATTTCCAGTTTCTGTCCTATGACATTACAGTTCAACTTTTTCTCCTACTGTAAAATCATCATCTTTTACTGTTAGAATTGTTGAGGTGAACTTGTTGATAAGCAGAGGTTCCAAAACATAGGGACTGTATATAACATTTTTCTTTTCCTATTCCTAGGATAATTTCTAGTATAACAGCGGGTATTGTCTTCTGCCTCTTCAATTTTGAATGGGTTACAACAATTGACATAATTCCTTCTTTAGTTCCAAAATCATCTGAAACACCATACCCGTCCCCATGCTGGTACATATATGTAACCATACGAGTCATATTAGACATGGACTCTATAAAGGCCTGCGGAAGTATACGACGTTCACCTGGCCGCTCTTTATTCTTCCTCTCCCAATTATCATTGCTACATGAGGGATTGAAAATGGCTAATTAGGGACTAAGTTTTAATTGATGTTGCTAGCCTATGTGTTGTGATAAGGGTCAACATATGCCACTGGTTACCGAAATTCCCTAGCAGATTAATTTAATTAAAATAAAAAAAACAAATCAGGATTTCATGTTCATGTTCTCTCTATCACCGCAGCAACAACCTACAACCACCATTATTATTAACCAGATTTATCCGAATCTAAATGGGGCTCAAGCCGAACCCTACATTATGTAGCCGATCATTTGTAAACAATAAAAAGCAAGCTGATAAACACCTAAGCACCACCAACACAATCCAAGCAAAAGCTTAAGAAAATAAGAGAACACACTGAACCCAATTTTATGGAAAACTCAGATCGAAATTATACATGCCGGACATAAAAAATAAATAAGTGCTAGCCAAATAATCAATTAAATTTTTGTACCAGCTGAGTGATGTTGGTGGCGCTATCTTATGTTGGTCTGAACAGGCGTAAGCGTCTCGAAGAAAGTTGTAATATCGTAATGACGAGTATGATCCAATGTCATATCCACTTGTTTTTTGTAAAATTTCTTATTCTTACGATTGTAACACTGGAGGTATTCAGAACTTTCCGGCTGAAGAAGACAAGAATTTCGAAAGAATTTTGTAATTATAAGGTCTGTACCAGTAATTGCTTTGAGTGAGATGTAGTTTAATTCCTCCAAGCTGCACGGCATCAGCATTTTCTCTTTAGTCCAATTAGCACCAACACCGGTGGAGCCGATCTTCTCATTGTCTTCGGTGCAAATCCATATGTTGATCCACTGCTCTCCTCCTCTGCATTGATCATCTCCTTGTACGTTTAGTATTGCTATGCGTCCATCAACATCTACTAACTCATTGGCCCATTTACTTGATATCTCAAGCCAATTTAAACGCCAAAGATCATCAAGGATAAAAGTAGGGATTGAGATCACTCTAAACGTCTCACTTCCGAGATTGAATGCCATTATGGCAATATTACTCTTGGGCTCGTCATCAGTATATTTGTTACACATCCAGTATATCGAACCATTCACATGTATAGGCTTATGATCGTGTTCAAATAGTTCTATATTTTGATGGCCAAAATCTTCATCGATATCCTTCCAGGTATTCTCACCTACTGTCATGACCTCGCAATGAGTTTCACGATACTGATCACACAATACAGGATAACTGTAACCATTCTCATCGCTAACATAAGCAAGTACCCTAATATCAATCTGATATATGCATAAAACTTTGTGCTGTTTAGCAATTGAATCGAACCCGAATCCAAACATGCATGAGTAGAAGGTCCTCGTAGAGTAAGGTGAATCTGCACTATCGCAATTTAGATTTTGGTCAACTGCTTCAAGTACTATACTTGTTCTTGTTCTAATCCATGAAGTCTTGTCTCTGGTGCTGGGGTTGTAGATGACAACAGAACCATAATTATCAAGGTTGACAAAGCAAACCAAACCGTGTGTAGGTTCCAGCATTGATTTGCGAGGACCAGAGAGAAGCCCAATCGGGTTTTCAGGCTTGCTGAAAGGAAGAACTACATTACTATGGAAAGAATAGACAGGCGCCACAACCCCCGACGATTCTCCATGATGGTCATTATGCGAGAATGATATCATATTGATTTCTGTTCCAGCAGCTTCATCCGCTGTTTCTGCGTTGCTAATGTCAAGTGGCACCGGTCGTGTTTTAAAGGAACCATAACCCGTAACCGGAGACAGAAAGAGGGTGGCCGTAGTGGTACTGCTGCTTTTACTCCTACTCTGGCGTTCTTGTGATCGTCTATTGTATAAATCAATGAAGCAGCGATTGTATTTGATCATTGATCTCCAATGTTTACAAACTGATTTGAATCTCATGATTGATTTCACAGGAAGTCGACTTAGTATGTCACTCAGAATTAGATCATCAGCAACATAACCAAAACCACCATTGTCTGCATAATTTGGTGAAGCCATTGCTGTAAGATGAACAGTATTAGAACTTCGCAATGAATAAAGGACTAGTCGATGTTGTGGTTTCTCTTCACACAGCTCGAATTCGTAAGTACTTGGATGCAATCCTTTTTATACACAAGGGACAAATATTTTTCAACCGTCTATTTAAGGTAGAGTTAGTAGGATGGTAACTACTGTGTATTTGAGTTGCAGTAGGATTCTGTTATCCGAGTTATAATAATCCCAATAGGATTCTCTTTGCTTCTCTCTTCTTCAGCAAAATTCTTGGGGCAGCAAGAAAAAATGTCTTTTCTTGTGAAACTAGAAAAGAGAGAGATTCTATTAATGTGTGTTAGATAACATTAGAGCCTCTATTTATAGGGCTAGACACGAGGGCAATCCAGTAATAAACGAGATTCACCCAAGATATTTTTAACATATTTACACGTTTATAACACTCCCCCTGATGACATTGTGTATAAGCTAATTACAAACGTACCAGGAAAACTCAAAAGAGAAAAACCTGAAATTGCGTAGGCATGTAAAGACTCGAAACAGTGTTGGACATGTAAATGTTGCCTTGTTAAAACCTTGATAAGGAAAACCCAGTGGGACAAAACCTTGACGAAGGAAAAAGAGTACAACGCGATTAAGTCCAGTAAATTCACCTTAATTTGATGATGGCGCTCCCCCTGATAAATACTTCAGTCAAATCTTGGCGTGCAAATTTTTGAGTCGAGACTTTCCAATTTTGAAGAACAGGTTTCTTGAATGCAGAAGACTACTGTGCTTTCATGAAAATGTCGGATAGTTGATGAAGTCTTCTTTTGTGTTGCACAAGAAGTATCGTTTTCGATTATTACTTTTGCAGAGTCCACATTCTTCTTCAACACATTGACAACTTGTGTCATGGATTGCTAGCTTCCCGAGTTGTTAATGTATTTTATTCAACATAGAGCCAAGATGTAGATAAATTACCATAAGTGAACAAAATTGTATTTGTGGTCATACCTTATGTGGATCGGAATGACATCCAAACTACTAAGGGTTTGTTATGTTGATTTGGTCTAACAAAGTGACCTAGTTAATGGTGGGAATCCACCAAATAACCGAAATTATATAACTCCCCTTTGGATGACCACCATGTTGAATAAATTGCCTCACTAAAACCTTGCCAACAAACCCAATGGGAAAAAATAGGACGAAGGAAAAAGAGCACATGATATCAACATTTTTGAAAGAAAATTAAATGTCAACAACATATTGCTTCGTTAAAACCTAATCAGGAAAACCACATGGGACAAAACCTGAAACGAAGGAAAAAGAGTACAATTTTTAACGATTTGTGA
>JAJJMB010016951.1:0-12016 GCA_023531105.1 Papaver atlanticum
AAGAATAATAAAATTTAAAAGTACGTACTTGCCTTTGTTCTTTCGTGTAATTCATGAGATTGTGCTTAGCATCTAACCGTCCTTGTTGGAATTCACCTTTATGTTTTATTGATCTTTCTTTCCTTTCCATGTTATTTTTGGTCATTGTATTGTTATACTTTTGCCTCTGTGTATTTTTCTCCTGCACATAATAGTTATACATTCGCATAATATTATTAGTTTTGGTCTCTTTGGGTTTGTTCTGAGGTCTTATCGTGCTTCATATGTAAGGCCTTATGATGCCTTGTTGTGTTTTGTAGTTGTAGTGGTAAAAAGGTTCGTTGCTCGAACTTGTGAAGGATTTTTGAAAATTAAATAAAATTGTTTTGACAATAATAAGAAAATACCGAGACTCTGGATTCCACCATTGACCAATTAATTGATAAACTCTAATCAATATTCATACAATATTCTTCTTTAAAGTGATTCTAATATTTGCCTTTAATAGATTTTTGAAGTAATAATTGTAAGCACGAAGCATGAAATATCAAAAGTATTAAAACCAAGCATGTCCCATCAAAACACTTCACAACTACTCAATAAAAACCAATTTTTCTTTTAAGTTCTATGCAAATAATCATGTAAAATAATTGCAATAAATAATTAAAATAGAACTATACCACTTTTCATGGAACAATGGCTTCCTCCGTTGCCTCGGCTAAGAGGTTTAGCTCCTCATATTAACCACTTGCTCAAAATACATATTTGGTGTTCAAAAGTTGATTAAAAGAGTGAAAAGTGCTAAGCAGCGGATTCTGTAACAAATATAATTGTTACAGAACCTATTCATACAGAGAACTGTTGCGAACTGAAGCTAACTGTTGGAAAAATTGTTACAAAGGGTATATAGTTTGAAAGCTACGGTCACAGTTTCTGCGACTTTCTTTTACTGCTGTTCTGTGTTCTTCGTCTTCTCCGGCCACAGTTGCACCAGCAGAAATTCGTTCTCTTCCAATGATTTTTCTGGCTTCTCTAAGGCTCTAAACTTTCCCCTAAACTTTGTTGCTTCTCAATATGACTCGAATCAACCTATATATATCCACCAAACCCCAAAATTACTCGAGTTAATCCAAATCTTTTCGTTTTTTCTTCACCGCACGTTACAGCCATTAGATCTTCTTTTTACGCGTCAACTTGGTTTCCAAACTCTCTTAAACTCTCCCAGGACTGAATAAGGACTCCATACACTCCTATCTTGCCGTAAACTCTTCACAAATTCTTTTGTAAACCGAAAATAACTCAAATCGTGAATTCTCCCTGTTTTGCTCCAACACGGATTTCTATCCCTGTTTAATCGATTCTACAGCTCATACCATACTTGTTTATCCTTAACAGGGTTAACCCAACGAAAATCAGCCCTTGAATCGCCTTAAAAATCATCCAAAAATCAAAACAGAAATTCTGTTTTCTGACAAAAATTTCCCGCCATTTTTTTTGTTTTGAAAATTTGAGAAATGTAACCTCCCCCTATCCAGTGCCGGTCTGTGCTTAGCAGCTGCTTGGAAATGGGTTACCCCTTATCCAAAATGAGAGTCTGAATAGCAAGTGTCCTCCCAGGAGCCTTTAACAACTTTTCGAGCCAATTTGCCGCAAAAGCCTATTTCTCCAAAAACACCTACAAAAGGATAAAATACCAAAATTAGTACAAAAATGGGTACTAAAAATATACATAATAGAGATGAAAATAGACACATAAATGCGTCTATCATGCCTCCCCCTGACTTTAGGTCTTATGTTTGCCACTGGGGTTTCATTTTGGTCGAGCGACGAAATCGCAGGCGCCTAATATTCATGTGAATAACAGTCCATTGATCTCGCCTTATCAAATTAATCGTATTATTTCCTCTGCAGGATATCATCGCGCGATAATGCGACCGGCCTATATACTCCCATGAGTATTAGCCCCATGACATTGTCGTCTTTTACACAATTCATCTCCCTAGCGGAGGGTGTCGTCCCTTTATATTCCCCTTGATTGCCCCTTCAAGGAAGCGTACCCCTAACTGATACAATGGGTTCCTCCCATCCAGATTTTCCAACAATCAAAAAAAAATTCGCGATCTCTTATACCTTCACCGATGTGTCTTGTGGTTACGAGATCGTACCCTAGGGGGGTTTCTTGGGAACCGAGTGTGTCGTAGCCAGGATTTTCCAACCGACAATGGACGAATATGCTCCAGACGCACCGTGCACCCGTAGCTCAACCGTGTACCCAGGCGCCTTGGTCTATTTCTACACCCCTTGCCAGAGATCTTATTTCGCCGGGTTGTTAGCCCAGTGGCCTCTAGCGGATAGGCTTTTGTTTTGTCCCTAATTCCATGTCTCAAGGTTGCTTTCCCATTATTCATGTATTACTAGGTTTTCCCCAATGTGACATGCGATAGGTCTTACATTGTTATGCCTCTTGCAAATTATGCGAACTAGGGTGCACGCCATCATTGGATGCCTAGCCTCCCTAAGCAGAGGTTTTAATATATTTTTTGGGTCTTATACAACCTCCTAATGAGGTCTTACTAACCTGTTGAAGAGGTTTTATTTTTCCCTTTTGCCTGTTCATTTGGAGCAGATATTTTATATATCCGCTTAATATATTGTTGAACTCTTTCGCTCCTTTCAAAACATTACGGATCACATAACTAAGGATAATATTCTTCAAGATAAACCTGGTCCTTGTCCATCCTTTTCCCTTGGTTGTTAGTGAGTTCGTACAACCCATCTTCTGCTATAATTATGAAAGGTCCTCCCCAAAACTTTCGGGTCTCATCGCATAATATTTCCTTGGGCGATAATATCTTGTGCCATACCTTATGTCCTTTTTTAAGAGGTCGCCTTTCAACGCGATCATCGCTTCCTTTTCTTACCCACTTTGTGAAATAATATGCGGTTACAATATGATATTTCACATTACAATATGAAATATGGCCTTCATCGCCTTGATCTCTCCGTTCTTCCTGAGTTGTTTGGTCATCTTCTTCTGCCGTGTCAGTGTCTGTTGTGTAGACAAGTCCTTCTTCATAGGTATTTCTGTTGGTGTTCTCGGCTGGTTGCACAAGTTGAACCTCTGATCGCACAGGTTGATCTTGTGCACGTCTTTTGCCTGCAGCTAATGTTTCACCGATTTCTTCTCTTCTTCTCCTCCTGTAACTTGTCTGCTTCTTTGTGTCGCTATGACGTGCTCTTCCCTAGTTGCTAACCTCACCATTGCTTCACTGTCAAGTTATTGGTATCACTTTCTAATACGAACTCATAAGGCAAAATAGATCTTACCCAGGATAGAGATTCACAATCTCTTAAAACTTTGATACTGTTTCAGATATCTTCAAAGATAGTAAAAATCTCAAGATATTTGTGTTATCAAAACTTGAGAAAACTCGAAAACACAAGAAAACTTCGCTGAAAATCCATATCTAAGTCTTAAAGGTGATAAAAAATCTTAAAACATATGGTAAAACTTTGAGAAGAAGCAGATATCCAACACTGATATTGTGAAAATGAGATGGTTAAAGGTGTTTTGAATCATAAAAACGATAAAAACAATGAAATTAAACCATTTTCAAACTACTCAATAGGTGAGGATAAATCCTCTTACTCCTCCAAGTTGTTTCTATGCGCCAAAATGGAGCTACCGGAAATCCGATATCTACACCCTTATGTTATTGTGTAAAGGAATAAACACATAACATATGGAAGCTCAAACTTTATTATGATGAACAAAGTATTACAGTGAAGATAATATGAAAACCCTAAGTTCAGATCTCACAACTTTCTCTCCAAGGAAATACTTAGATTGATAAAAATTTGTCCCTCTTTACATTGCTCTCTTGGCCCTTAAATAGGACTTTACATAGTGAATTACAGCTAATAAATCCTTTTCTTTCGGGAAACTCCATGCGACCCCATCGCGCTGATATTGGAGGGTCAACCTTTTCTTCGCATGAAAAGTCACACTTTACATGTGAACCTTATTTTCGCACAGCTACCTAATGATGTCATCGTTTACCTCAATGGTGACTCATTAGGGTTGTACTATCGCGCTTAGGTGCGATCCTTCATCTCACATCTGTTTATTCTTCTTGACTCGCACAACATTGGTTGTGTGATATTTCTGTATCCACATGAGTCTTAAAACTACCATTGCTTTGCTTGTGGATTAGTCAACAGAGTGTTCAATTATTCCTAGTTGTATTGAAAACATGATTAATGCCTTCAGTATGGTTCATACCCATCTGGATAGTTCCGTTGGTAATCGCTTGCTTGATAAGTATGTATGTTTAGCTAATCTTGATAATCTTAAGCTCAGTTTTTATAGAACTAGTAACTTTGAGAAATTGTCTTATCCCCTTGATAAGTATGTATGTTAAGACAAATGCTTGAAATTTCCAAGGATTAGGAAACTACAAAAAACCTGACACATACAGTAGCCTTAATGATTTTTTAAACAAGGAAAATCCTGATATTCTTTTCATTTTCGAGACAAAACATCAAGCCAAAAATGTATAAATTATCCTTAGTTAAATCAATATCGAAAATTATTGGATTGTTCCCCCCATAGGTGCCGTTGGGGGTTTAATTCTTGCTTGGGAAAATAACCTGAATCTTATATAATATTAGACTACACTCATGTGGACTCTCGTTTTCCTACACATGTTTGCAAATTACATCGTTCTCTCTACGTACTTAAACAGGCTCCTCGTGCATGGTACCACAGGCTTAGTACTTTCTTGTTACAGATTGGGTTTATTACTTCAAAGTGTGCGTCTCTATTTATTCACAATGGTACTTATGGTACTATTTATTTGTTGGGTCTACGTGGATGACATCATAGTTACCGGTTCCATCTCTACAGGAATCACTTCTATTCTCACTCGTATACAACAGGAATTTGCAATTAAAGATCTTGGTTCCTTGTCTTATTTTCTTGGCATTGAGGCGACTCGCACTTCTTCGGGTTTATTTCTTTCACAACAACGTTATGCTCATGATCTTCTTATTCGAGCAAAAATTGATGGAGTCAAACCAATTCAAACTCCACTTAGTACTTCTGGTGATATTTCTTCCGAACATAGCACTTTATTATCTGATGCTACTGAATACCGTAGTATTGTTGGAGCTTTGCAGTATTTGACATTTACTCGTCCGGATCTTGCATATGTTGCCAATAAGGTATGTCAGTTTATGCATGCTCCTACTGAGTTTCACTGGAGTTTAGTTAAGCGAATACTACATTATCTCAAGAATACAACTACCTTTGGTATACTTCTTCGACCATCACCTTCTCTACAGTTATCCTTCAGTGCGTATACTGATTCTGATTGGGCTGGTTCTCTCGATTATCATCGTTCTACTAATGGCTATTGTGTTTATTTGGGTGGTAATATTATCTCTTGGAGTGCTCGTAAACAGAAAATTGTGTCTCGTTCTAGTACTGAAGCTGAATATCGGGGACTTGCTATTGCCACTGCTGAATTATGTGGATTCAGTCACTCATTTCGGAGCTTCGTATATCTACTCATTCTCCTCATATTTTATGGTGTGACAATCTTGGCGCAACTTATCTCACCGTTAATCCTATATTTCATGCACGGATGAAGCATATTGAAATTGACTATCATTCGTTTGTGATCAGGTTGCTTCTAAGCTTCTTGATGTCCGATTTATATTGTCTAAAGATCAAATTACGGATATATTCATAAAACCGCTTTCTAAAGATCGATTTTCTCTTTTGTGGTCCAAGCCCACAGTTCAGGATAACCCGTCATGCATGTGGGATGGTGTTAACACAACATCCAGTACGTGTGCAATATTACCAATTAGGAAATCAAAACCAATTAGGAAATACTTTACCTTGAAGTCCAAGAAATTCTTGTATATATATTGTGTTCCTGTATGTTTGAGATTATGTGATTAAAATTAATAAAACTATCTTCTGTTAAAGTTTATCTCTTATTCTGTTAAAGTCTATCTCTTCTTTTAGTTAACCTAAACCTCAGTAAATCTAACTGTGAATCCTGTGGTTATGATAGTTTTTTTATATGGATTTGGCGTACCCAGTACAATTTGGTATCCTTATAGCAGCATTCTAGAAAAAAACAACATTATGTTTTCGAAAATATGGAACTAACTTGTCATTCCCCATCACTAGAGCGTTACACAGCAGAACGTCAGAACATTTCTCACCAATAAAAGTGAGTAACGTTTGAAGTAACTGATATTTTATTGGATCCCATGATTAGGACCAAAGGGAATCACAAAGGTAGTACACTGTACTTATTATGTCAGGGAGAAATGAATAGTTAGATCTACCAGAATCTAGTAGTAGACTAGAGGGATCACCAACCAATGAATTCATGGATCATGGAATGGAATCTTACTCTTGAATCTTTCAGCTACCGTTTGTACTTGTCTCCCACTTTATTGGAAACATATTATCAACCGTAGGTTGTCTGGCTCTAGCTGGGGTATGTATTAACTTTATTTCTCAATTACTCTTCCGGCCCCCACATCACCGTCTGAAGCCGAAAGATTTCCTTAAATTCATATGAAAATCTAACTAGATGGTAGAACATGTCTGTTTCAGTGTCAAATTTTAGTACAAGAACGACTTGCAAACTTAGTGCACTTAAATCTACCCAACTCTCCTGGTACTTGCAAACTTTAATACTCCTACTCAATCGCTAAAATTCATTCCCCAACAGAGAAGAAATCAAGTATCTATCAATAACCTATATTTGTGTACATTCTTATAATAAATATTGGTTGATAAATACAGTTTCTACTGTATTTTTGATCTGCAAAGTTTACATCCCATGTGATGTGTGATAGCGCATAACTATCTGCCACAAATCGGTAATTACAAAATCTATGCACGCATGGGAGACTAATTTTACTCTCATAACAAAACCTAATTAATGTAAAAAAATTCAATGAATGGAAATCAAACTAGATAAGCTTATATAGAAAAATACGCAACGTGTATGTATAGATGGATGACTAAAGTGAACATTTGCCATATTATCAAGTTGATGCAGATCTAGCAGAACAAGAAGGGAGATATTTCGGTACAGTGGGTGCAACGTGAAGGATTGGATTGTTGTTGAAGAAATTTGTAGGTTTCAAGGAGAAGCTCAATGAAACCGTAGGCATTATTGAGAAATCCTCTTGGAAAGGTACATGGTGGAACCCCAATGTGTACCAAACTACAATATCTTTGTTCTCAATAGAACGATTCCTATCAAACCAAAGAAGAAGAGGGGGGAATAAGATCAATGGATTACTACTAGAAAAAGTAGTGGTTGCCTTTGATTTCGTCACCCGACCAAATGAATACCCTGGGGAAAGGATAAGACCTATTAAATAGAGGGAGGATGCATAAGACCTCTACTTAGGGAGGCGCGTAAGACCTCGAAAGAAACCCAAAAGACCCATATATTGTGATTATATTATTACCATGCGATAAAAACTAATAGTGCAGGAGTAAACTTGGAGACAAGAATATAATGAACTAAAGGTGGACAGAGAAATACATAAAGCGAACTTGGAGCTAATGTGAGAGCGATGAAGCACAAGAAAATGAACATGCGAGAAACAATGAAAGTGAGAAGAGCAATGCATATGCCAAGTGAAAAAGCGGGGGTCTAACAACCTCACCCAATATTTCGATTAGCAATATGTATGGAAAAACTCCAATATAATTCCAAGAGAATCAACTACACAGTCAGACTCAATCAATGGAAATATATCCAAGAGTTGTATCTCTGTTTCACAATGTAATCAGCAAATCAAACAGATAGAAATCCGTGAGCCTGATTATTGTGTGAAACAACTTGAACGGTACCAAAGACCAATTTTCAAGTGTCAATCAATTTAATCAACAACCCAAAGGTCGGATTCACAAACTTATAGAACTTAAGCACAACTGGTGATATTTCAATTATATAAACAAATATAATGCGGAAAAAAATAAAACAGACACAAGAAATTTTGTTAACGAGGAAACCGCAAATGCATAATACCCCCGGGACCTAGTCCAGATTTGAACACCACATTGTATTAAGCCGCTACAGACACTAGCCTACTACAAGTTAACTTCGGATTGGAATGTAGTTGATCCCTAACCAATCTCACACTGATCAAGGTACAATCGCATTCCTTACGCCTCTGAATCCCAGCAGGACTCTGCGCACTTGAGTCCCTTAGCTGATCTCACCCACAACTAAGAGTTGTTATGACCCAAAGTCGAAGACTTGATAAACCAATCAGTCTCACACAGAAAAGTCTACTGAATAGATAAATATGTCTCCCACAGAAATACCTAAGAGTTTTGTTCCGTTTTTTGATAAATCAAGATGAACAGGAACCAATTGATACACCGGACTTATATTCCCAAAGAACAGCCTAGTAATATCAATCACCTCACAATAATATTAATCGTATGGTAGCGAAACAAGATATTGTGGAATTAAAAACGATGAGACGAAGATGTTTGTGACTACTTTTTATCTTGCCTATCGGAGATTAAATCTCGAGCAAATCTTAGAGAAGATAGTACTAAATCACAATAGAAAACAGTAAGAACATAACAAGCAACTACAGAGAAATAGTTGGGTCTGGATTTACAATCCCAATGAAGTCTTTAAGTTGTTAACCTACAGGTTTTTGTAAAAAACCTAAGGTTAAAGGAGAATCGACTCTAGTCGTAACTAGTATAACACAGGAGGTGTGGGGATTAGGTTTCCCATTTGCTAGAGTTCTCCCTTATATAGTATTCAAATCAGGGTTTGCAATCAATGTTACCTTGGTAACAAAGTATTCAATATTCATCGTTAGATGAAAACCTGATTAGACTCAAGCTAATATGTTTCAACCGTTAGATCGAACTTAGCATGTTACACACAAATGAAAAGCGACTTCATTTAGATATGAGTAACGTACCTAAACGTGTACACCTTGTTGGCTCAACAATAGTTAACCGAAATTAGCCATATGAACACTTTCATATCAACCTTATTCATCTTAACCATAACTAGTTCAAATGACTCAAATGAAACTAGTTCTAGAGTTGTTCAATTGTTTATATTCTCATAGAAGTATACAAGACACAATTGAAGCAAAATCGATTTTGATTCACTCGAATCAATTCATGAACATTATAGCCACGGTTTGCAAAAGATTGCATTCCTTATTATTTAAAAGTATTAGTTCATGAATAAACCGATTTTAGAACATAACCTACTCAAGTATGCGAACGGGTACGCATACCTTAGTGGCCGGACCAAGTTTGGGTTCGCCAGTATGCGAATGGGTACGCATACCATCCAAACTCAGTTAATTCCCGGAACTTGAAACTCACGCCAGTACGCATATCGGTATGCATATTGAGTTCCCGAACTTTCATAAACCAACCAGTACGCATACGGGTATGCATACTATGGTTCCCGGACTTGGAATATCTTGCAACAGTTAGCATACAAGTACGCATACTGTGTTATATCCAATCATGGTTATTTGTTCTAAACTCCCATTTCAATCATTGAAACATTCTTAGAAGACGACAATAGCTGTCTCACACAAACTATTAGCTTTGAAGCAATTTTCAAGTGATCGAATGATCAATACGAAACATTCCGAGTCTACATCAAATGACTGTCTCACACAAATCATGTAAGATGTTACAAGGCGATTTTCACATGATCATCTTTTGACTATCGTCAAGAATATAAGATGAACTTGGTTAAAGCGAAAGCTTACCAACACATATTTTGATTAATATGTAAGCAAGTTAAACTCAGCTCGAAATATCAAATGTGTATAATCGAAGTCTATATAGCTATACGACTTTTGTCTCAAATAGGAGATATAGTAGATAGACTTTTGAGTGATAGATGAGTTCACATACCTTTTGTTGATGAAGTTCCACAAGCTCCCCTTAGTAGTTCTTCGTCTTCAATTGATGAACACCGTGAAGTCTAAAGCTCAACTACACTTTCTATCCTAATCCAAGACTTAGCTATAAGTAGACTAGAAATCAAGACTTATAGTTTTGGAAACTAAACTTGACAACAAGCTTGAGATAGTAACGCTTGCGAGTTCGACCGAGCAGTGCTCTTACACCAAGAACAAAGCCAATGCAATATGGAAGTAATTTTAAGTATCATCAAGATTAGCGCGACTCAATGAGAAGCTGAGGTAGGATATACAAGATGATATCGCCGAAGAACTAGGCAATTATTTCACTCAATTCCTTCGCATCAACGACTTAAAGTCATTATACCATCGCATGATAAGAAAAACTGAAACTGATGCAAGACAAGAATGAACAGCGGTACCACCAATCCAAAGAGAGCAGTATTCCATATCCACAACAACATCATCAAAATCATCGTTAAAGCTCATCAACTCGAAAGCAGAAAATCTCAAACCAACACTTGGAATCAACAACATACACAAATTAAGAATAGGGAACTTGGAAGAAAATCATCAACAAAAACTTGCAAAGAGTAAAGACTTGAGGAAACAACTCGCTCATCCAACTCCTTTTCAACGATTCTCCCCTCGTAGATAAATGACGAAGGCAAGTATGGACTACCAAGAAAACATTTTATGTTCTTTACCTTCTCGGTCAGAATCATTTCCAAAGAAGATGCTCGCTCATGAATAGCAAGAATCCTCAACAACAATGGAGTACATGAAATATAAGTTATCTCACAGAAACGACACACGACAGTTTATTACATCTCCAACATCAACAATCCACGAAGCATCATCTTTACAAGGCCAAACACACTCAAGCTCAACAAAATTTCCAAAGCACCAAGCCCATTAAAACTTCAAGTCGTTCAACATCAACAACCAACCCTCAACCCCAAACAGTATAATTCTCGCGTAAGTTCAACACCAAGTATACAGAGGCAAAATCGAAAATAATTAATGAATTGTTCCATTAAGAGCTTGTGGTCAACAACAACAAAGCTTCGGAACTTCGCAAAAGAATAGAGGCAAGTACGTACTTTTAAGTTTAGTATTCTTGCGCTCGTTCCTTCAACAACAAAGATCAAAGACTACTACTACATTACGCGTCTCGCTCCAATAACCACAACAAGGCGTATTTTTCCTTAAGGATCGCTCTTCAAGCTACCTCAATAAAAAAGAGGCAAAATATGGATACAAAATATCGCTCGACCAATAGGAACGCACGACAAGCATTTAGTAACGCGATAGAATCATAACAAGAGCGAAACTATAACTCCACTACGTCACTAGTGATGTATGCAATGACATCATAGAGGCAACTTAGCAATATAAGATCGTTGTACATTACCAAGACCAAGTTTCCTTAATTTGTAAGTAAATGTTGTATTTGTAATTTACTATTCTAGTTGCCCTAGTATATAAAGAAAGGGATTAGGATAAAGAAGAAAAAAAAGGAGAGACATATTATAAAAGAGAGGCACACCATCTTCATCTTCATCTTCATCTTCATCCATCTCTTAGATCTAGAGCTTCAACAATAATCCATTAATGGAGTCTCTTGTAACTTAAACTTATTATAGTGAAGAACCATGGATGTAGATCACATTGATCGAACCATGTAAAAACTCTTGTGTCCATTAACATTTTTAGCACTTTATCTTCATTTTCATGATTAATATGTTTAGATCTATGGATTGTTCAAGGGGTGTAGCTTGTAGGATTTCCTGCAACTACCGGAATCTTACTCTTGGATCTTTCAGCTACCGTTTGTACTTGTCTCCCACTTTATTGGAAACATATTATCAACCGTAGGCTGTTTGGCTCTAGCTGGGGTATGTATTAACTTTATTTCTCAATTACTCTTCCGGCCCCCACATCACCGTCTGAAGCCGAAAGATTGCCTTAAATTCAATGAAAATCTAACTAGATGGTAGAACATGTCTGTTTCAGTGTCAAATTTAAGTACAAGAACAACTTGCAAACTTGGTGCACTTAAATCTACCCAACT
>JAJJMB010016957.1:0-10073 GCA_023531105.1 Papaver atlanticum
TTAGATAATCTATGCTTAAGGGATACAATTAATGTTTGAGAATATGCATGATAATGTGTGAATTAAGAAAAAGAGATTTTAAAAATAATTAGAGTTTTGGAATTTTTATCATCATTCATTCATGTGTAATAGTGGAATCTAGTGTCTTGGTTATTTTCAATCTTAAAAAAAAACAATTTTGGATTTAAATTTTCTCTACTTTTAGTTTAAATAAGTCTAAATTCAATTGCTTTCACAAGTCTTACGAACCTTTTACTACAACAAAATTGAAATCACATCAATTTTTGGCGCCGCCGACGCGGACTTGTTTTTAAATTAGAGTTTTTAGATTTATTTTTTTTATTTTTAAGATTTTTATTATTTTCTCTTTGTTCTATTTTACGTTTCTTTGGGTATATTTCTTTGTGCTACAGGTTTGGAGTTTGGACCGAAAAGAGTTTAAGCCAAAGACTTTGGTGACTAAGAGATTAGGAGCCAAAGATAAAAGCTAAAAGAAAAGGAAAAGAAAGACAAAGAATTTTTTTATATTTATTTTATTAGGTTTTTAGATTTTTTTTTTTTTTTTTAGTTTTTATTTCTTAGATTTTCTTTAGATTTTATTTTTTAGAAATTGTATTAAGATATCTTTTATTTTTGTAATATTTTTTTTTTTTTCTTTTGCACTTTATTTTTGGACTTTGAACTGTGAACTTTGGACATTATTATTTTATTTTTAAACCCTACGGAAGGGTAGTTTTAAATAAACTGTTTGCAGGGAAGGACGACGATTACAATATCGTCTCGGCCCCTCGGGTTAGTACATGACATAGGAGTCGTGGCCCGAGTCGACTTCAGCGGTTCTTCGCCCGTCTGGTACGGGAGGTAAGTTTTTCGAAACACCTGCGAATCCCCTGTCAGCGGGTTTACTGTCTGCCTTAAGGTGAATATATGTTGAGGACTGAATACGGACTTTAATTTCCTAGTAAAGGGCAAGGACTGGCCATACAAGATAAGGGTTCGGATTTCATCACCGTTCTCTTCTTGCCCGCCTTAGGAAAACATAACCTACGCGAACCCAAGCCAAAAATATTGACTAGAACGAGACCTATAGGTTAACGCGCTTAATAGGAAAGTCGTTCGAAAAATATTGGTTGCTCTTCTAAGCATACTTTGAAGTTCAGGAAGATTACTGTAAGTCGATTAGAGCCGCCTTGTAACCCAGGGAAGCGTTGCCAAAGAGGTGGGGGTATCAAAGATCCTCTGAGCTTCCCCTACTTCTCTTCGACTCACTTTATTCGGATCGATCTAGAGAGGTTTGCTCAGATTGTAACAAATTCCTTTTCGAAGGATTAGAAGCTGGTCTAGAAACAATCTAAGTGGAGCCATCATGCTTGTTGTTTGCTATAATTTTTTAGGTTTGTTTTGGTGGAGTCAGCCTACTGTGTGTTTGCTTAGAACCTCCCTTCCTTAGGATTTTTTTTATTTTTTATTTTTTATTTTTTTAGTGTATGCCAAAATCGTTCAAGTCCATTAGTGAGCGTGCTTGGAAAAGAGACACTTTTGGTCGTTTGATTAGTGATGAGCCTAGAGGTTTTTCTTTTGAAGACGGGGAGCTCGAAGACTCTTCTTTGGAGAGCCCTGTTTTTGGGAACTTCAATTTTGAGAATTTAAGTCTTAGTGAGGAATTCACCCCTAGGATTTTACTGTGTCAATAATGACAACTTTGAAGGAGTACATGTACCCAACTAGGACCAACCGACCATCATGCATTAAGTTGCCAGCCTCTACGGCTAGTTATGAGTTGAAACCTGGTATTCTTCAGATGATCCCTATATTCTTAGGAAAAGATGATGAAAACCCTTACTTTCACATTAGTGACTTTGAAGAAATTTGTGGAACAATTAATATTAAAGACCTTAGTGAAGAAGTCTTGAAACTTAGGATGTCCCCCTTTTCCTTGAGAGATAAAGCCAAGACCTGGCTGAACAACCTACCATCTGAATCCATAAAAACATGGCAAGAACTTATTGATGCCTTCTATTTTAAATTCTACCCTAAGCATAAAACTGCAGCTGTTAGGAAGAAAATTAGTACCAGTGTTCAACAAGAGGGAGAATCTCTTTATAGGTTTTTAGAGAGATTCAATGATCTCTTATCCCAATGTCCTCACCATGGGTTTGACAAAATGAAACTAGTAGGGATTCTTTATGATGGTTTAGACTATTCGACCAAAGCCACGGTCGAGTCTTTGTGCGTTGGTGAGTTCACTAGTAAAAATGCTAATGACGCGTTTTCCTTCTTAGAAGATGTCGTTGAAAAATCCCAACAGTGGGAGTCTTGTGTTGAACCCCCTAAAAGACTTTTGATCAATAGAAGTAGCACCAATGCGGTTAATACAGGCTTTGGGTCTGATGCTAAGTTTACTGCTTTGTCTAGAAGGTTAGAAGCTTTGGAATTGAATCATTCTAAACATAGGTCTTTTGTTGAACCTGATAATAGGATTAGAGCCTCTCAAGTCTCTAGTTGTGGAATAGAACCCAGTAACTCGTTTTAGGAAGGTCAGGATAGTGAAGAGCAAGCCCATGCTGTCTATAACAATGCTAGATTTGAAAATCGTCAGAAGTTTGACCCCTACTCAGAGACCTACAACCCTGGTTGGAGAAACCATCCTAATTTCTCTTGGTGTAAAGGACAGAGTCAAGGCCAGTCTAGTAATTCTCAGCCTCCCCCAGGTTTTGGTTATAATAAGAACCCTTCAGGTCAAGCCCATCTCCAGAACCCTTATGAGAATAGAATAACTAGCTTAGAGGAATCTCTTAGTTTATTAAAAAGGAGCCAGGACATGTTCGTAAAGACCCAAGAAGTATTACTAAAGAACCAGGCTAGTTTTCAAGAGGAAACCAAGCAGAATTTTCAACATAATGCCAAGTCTCTTGCTAAGTTAGAACTTCAAGTTAGTCAAATGGATAAAATTCTAAGTGAGAGAGATAATGGGAGTTTTCCTAGTCAGACTCAACCTAATCCTAGAGGAGTTCATGAAATAGGAGGAAGATCATCTGATCATGTGAATGCAATCAAAACCCTTAGGAGTGGTAGAGAAATAGACAATAAGGTTGCCATGCCTGATAGTGAACATGCTGTAGTTCACCCTTCTGAATCAGAAGCCGAAGAGATTGATGGAACCTCTAAGGAGACTAATAAGGCCCCTGATAAGCTAAACTTTGTTCCCAGAGCCCCATTCCCACAATTGCTAGTACCAACTAAGAAGGAGTCCATTTTTAATGACATTTTGGAGGTTTTTAAGCAGGTAACTATCAACCTTCCATTATTAGATGCAATTAGGCAGATTCCTCCTTATGCCAAGTTCCTTAAGGACTTGTGTACGCGAAAGCATAAGCTCGGTGTCCATAAGAAAGCCTTCCTAGCTAGTCATGTGAGTTCTATTATTCAGAATACTACTACTCCTAAGTATAAAGACCCAGGTTCCCCTACCATTGCCTGTACAATAGGGAAATACCGTGTTGAGAAAGCGCTGCTTGACTTAGGAGCCAGTGTGAACTTACTCCCTGATGTAATTTTAGATAGTGGTAAGAATGGGTTCGTTCAGATTTGTGAAGATTCGAGTCTTTTAAAATTAATAAATAAATATATACAAAGACTATTAACAATGGGCGAGAGGTACTGGGACTAAGGATTTAGCCAATCTTTATAACATAAGGTTCACTTATTTATTCTCAACAATTTTAGCTCAAGAAATATAAACATGGACTCTATTTTTGCCAAGGTAGATTCTCAAAACATTGATTGTAAATGTTAAGCATGGGACATCAAATCACCTAAGCTAAGCATGACCCATCTAATCAAATGACAACCAATTTAATCAAATCATATTTCAATTAATTTTAGTGCAAAAGTCATAAAAAAGAATAAAACAAATTTACCCATGTATGAAGTTCGGCCTCCTCCGTCGTCCCAGTGTTGGGGTTTAACTCATCATGTCGAAAACACACTCAAAATATGTATTCATGGCTCAAAAAGTGTTTACAAGAAGAGAAAATAATGAAACAGGAAATCTGCAACAGCACATGTGCGTTACAGACCAACTGTTTCAACTCTCAACTGTTATGATGAAGATAATCGTTACAAATATGAAAATAAATGTTGCAGAAGAGGATGAAGAAACTGTTACAATGAAGATAAATGTTGCAAACCAGTTGAAGAAACTGTTACAACGAAAATAAATGTTGCAAACAAGTTGAAGAAACTGTTACAACCAGTTGAAGAAACCGTCGCTGTTTTCCTGTTCTTCACGAGCAGCAGCAGCAGCAACAACAGAGTTCTGAAAACTCTTGATTCACGCCTCCTGAGCTCTCCTCTCGACCCCAAACTCTCTGCCCCCCTTCTATGTGATCCTAGGAACCTATTTATACATAATTGCGACATTGAATCTCCTCCATTAACTACAAATAATCTTCTTTTACTCGGGTATATTTTTTTCCATTTTTTTCATTGATTTTGATTTTCACGCATCTGCAGCTGTATTTATTTCCTTCTATACCTTCTTCACGCTCTATAATATCGATTAAATCTTCCAAGCACGTGCAGTACACGTTTAAATTTCTCACAACTCATGCAAGCTCATGTTTTTCCTCCAACTCCCTGTTTGGATTAAAACAAGTTATCCAGCCAAATTTGATCGATAAAATCACCCATACTAGCTTTATATAGTCATATCACGTCTACCCACTAAGTTTCAGGGATTGAATCTCACTAAATCACGTCCAAATATCCGATTGAAATTCTGCTGTTAATGAAAATATTTTCCCGCCAAAATTCATTTTTTGAATTTGAGAAGAACATGTCCTCCCCCTAATCCTGCACGGGTGTCCCTTTAGCACTTTTCTTATGGGGTGCAAATAGTAATTTTTGGGCGTAGATAGTAATTTTTCCGGGGTTCCTCCGACACATTTCTGGGGTGCTTCCGGTACATTTCTGGGGTGCCTTTAGTACTCTATCCTGGGGTGTAAAACACCACTTTTCGAGCCAATTTTGCCGCAAGAGCTTATTTCTCTAAAAATACCTACAAAGACATAAAATAACAAAATAAATACAAAATCGAACACTAACAATATATACAATTGAGACATATTAGACACAATAATGCGTCTATCACTCCCATACCATGTGTACCTTAAGCTAAGACTTGGTGAGATGAAACCTACCCAGATAACACTTCAGTTAGCTGATAGGTCCGTAAAAATTCCTCGTGGTGTGATCGAGGATGTTCTTATTGAGGTTGACAAGTTTATTTATCTAGTGGATTTTGTTATCCTAGATACCCAACCTGTCCCTGACCTAGAGAACCAGATACCGGTAATTCTAGGTCGCCCGTTTTTAGCTACATCCAATGCGATCATCAACTGTCGAAACGGTATTATGAATTTGTCTTTTGGTAACATGACCATTGAGCTGAACATTTTTCATATTAGTAAGCTACCCTCTGAACTAGATGACTCGAGCATAGAAGAGGTCAACATGATAGGAACATTAGTCGAGGAGTCATTACCAAACACTTTGTTAGAAGATCCACTAGAGAAATGCCTAGCCCACTTTGGGATTGATTTTGATGATGATAATGTGATTAATGAGGTGAATGCTTTGTTAGATTCAACCCCTTTGTTGGAAACTAACAATATTTGGAAATCTAAGTTCGAACCACTACCAGTTTCTGAGTATACTCTAGTTCCTTCGTTAGGAGAGCCTCCTAAGTTGGACCTTAAACCATTACCAGATACCTTGAAGTATGTGTTTTTAGGCCCAGCTGAAACTTTACCTGTGATTGTAGCATCCAACTTGGATAGTGATCAGGAAAGTAGGTTAGTAACCGTCCTTCAAAACAACAAGGAAGCTTTAGGATGGACCATAGCAGACATTAAGGGTATAAGTCCTACTGTTTGTATGCATCAGATTTATTTAGAGGAAGATACCAAACCTTCTAGGGAGATGCAACGTCGACTAAACCCTAATATGATAGAGGTAGTTCGATCCGAGGTTCTTAAGTTGTTAGATGCAGGCATTATCTACCCTATTTCAGACAACAAGTGGGTCAGCCCTGTTCAGGTTGTCCCCAAGAAATCCGGTATTACTGTAGCCAGAATGAGAACATTGAGTTAATCCCAACCCGAGTGACCACGGGTTGGCGTGTTTGTATTGACTATAGGAAATTGAACAAGGTCACTAGGAAGGTCCACTTTCCCCTTCCTTTCATCGACCAAATGCTAGAGAGATTAGCTGGACATAGTCACTACTGCTTCTTAGATGGCTACTCCGGATATAATCAGATCGTTATTGCCCCTGAAGACCAAGAAAAAACTACTTTTACCTGTCCCTTTGGTACCTTTGCGTATAGACGCATGCCTTTCGGGCTTTGTAATGCCCCTGCAACTTTTCAGCGTTGTATGATGAGCATATTTAATGACATGGTAGAACGGTTCTTAGAGGTCTTTATGGATGATTTTTCAGTATTTGGTTCATCTTTTGATGAGTGCTTGCATCATTTGTCATTAGTTTTGACTAGGTGTAAGGAGAAGAATTTAGTGCTTAATTGGGAGAAATGTAATTTCATGGTTCGTTCAGGAATTGTTTTAGGGCATATCGTATCATCTAAGGGTATAGAGGTAGATAAAGCCAAAGTTGACCTTATTAAGACTTTACAGTCCAAAAAACCGTAAGAGATATTAGGTCATTCTTAGGGCATGCAGGTTTTTATCGTCGATTCATTAAGGATTTTAGCTTAATTTCTAGACCTCTTTGCAATTTGCTTGCAAAAGATGTTAAGTTTGTCTTTGATGATGCTTGTTTAGAGGCTTTTGAGAAGCTTAAGACTTTACTCACTACCGCCCCCATAGTCCATGCACCCAACTGGAACCTACCCTTTGAGATCATGTGTGATGCTTCAGATTTTGCTATTGGTGTTGTGCTAGGTCAGCGAGAAAAAAAATTACTCCATGTGATTTACTATGCTAGCAAAACTCTGAATGATGCCCAGTTGAACTATACTACTACGGAGAAGGAACTATTAGCCATTGTGTTCGCCTTAGACAAGTTTAGATCCTATCTCTTAGGTTCTAAGGTTATAATCTTCACTGATCATGCTGCTTTGAAGTATCTTCTTTCCAAGAAGGATACAAAACCTAGATTGATTAGATGGATCCTATTGTTGCAGGAATTTTCCTTAGACATTAGAGACAAAAAAGGTGCAGAAAATGTAGTAGCAGACCACTTGTCTAGGCTTGTTGTGGATACCCCTGATGATTCTCCTCCTGTTAGAGACAGTTTTCCTGATGAACAACTGTTCTTTGTTACCCAATTACCTTGGTATGCAAATATAGTGAACTATCTTGTTACTGGTCGAATGCCCCAACATTGGGGTAAACAAGATCGTTCTAGATTTTTAGATTAGGTTAAGCACTTCTTTTGGGATGATCCTTAATTGTTTAAGTATTGTCCAAACCAGATTATTAGGAGATGTATACATGAGATTGATCAGTCAAGTATTATTTCCTTTTGTCATGATCATGCTTGTGGGGGTCACTTTAGTGCTAAGAAGACTGCTGCTAAGATATTGCAGTGTGGATTCTATTGGCCTTCGTTGTTTAAAGATTCCTACAGTTACTGTGTTACTTGTGAACGTTGCCAGAAATTAGGAATCATTTCCCATAGGAACATGATGCCCTTGAACCCTATTTTAGTTATTGAGGTCTTTGATGTGTGGGGTATTGACTTTATGGGTCCGTTTCCTAATTCTTTTGGTAACCTATACATCCTTGTCGCTGTGGACTATGTCTCTAAGTGGATTGAGGCGGTTGCGTGTAAAACCAATGACCATAGGGTCGTAGTCCAGTTTTTGAAAGAGAATATACTTACACGTTTTGGTACGCCGCGAGCTATAATTAGTGATGGAGGTTCACACTTTTGTAATAGACCATTTGCTCTTTTAATGAAACAGTATGGTATTACCCACAAAGTAGCTACCCCATATCACCCACAGACTAGTGGTCAGGTAGAGGTCTCCAATAGGGAAATTAAGGGTATTTTAGAGAAAACAGTTAATCCCAATAGGAAAGACTGATCATTAAGGCTTACTGATGCCTTATGGGCTTATCGTACTGCGTTTAAGACACCCATTGGAATGTCACCCTATCGTTTAGTATTTGGCAAGGCATGTCACCTGCCTGTTGAGTTAGAGCATAAAGCCTATTGGGTTATTAAGCAGCTAAACTTTTCGATTGACAAGGCAGGAGCTCACAGAAAGCTTCAGCTCAATGAGTTGGACGAGATTCGTAGAGATGCATACGATATTGCTAAGGAGTATAAGAACAAAATGAAACTTGTGCATGATAAGAATATTTTACGAAAGTCATTTTCTCCAGGTCAAAAAGTTATTCTGTATGACACTCGTTTGCATCTATTTCCCGGGAAGTTGCGCTCTCGGTGGACCGGTCCTTTTGTGGTCCGTACTGTTTTTCCTCATGGAGCTGTTGAGATCGAGACACCGGATGGTAGTAGTTCTTCGAAGGTTAACGGTCAGAGATTGAAACCCTTTTTAGAGCCCTTTCCTACAGGTGATGTTGAGGAGGTCCCTCTGGAGGACCCTGCTTACCCTTGATTGACCATCGAGGTCATTGTATGTTGTATATTAGTTTTTGATTTCTCTCTTCACCCAGGTACTATCTTCGGTACTGCTCTTTCATTAGAAACATTGAGGACAATGTTAGATTTAAGTGTGGGGGAGTGATTAACTTTTTGTTTATTTTTGTAGGAGTTTCTTTATCATATTATGACCAGCTGTTGAGCGGGTCAACAGCAAAAAAATATAAAAAAATATATAAAAAATATGATATGACCAGCTGTTGAGCGGGTCTATTCTTATGATTCAGATAACCAGCTGTTGAGCGGGTCTCTCTTGATGTTACACAAATGACCAGCTGTTGAGCGGGTCTATTCTTTTGATTCAGATAACCAACTGTTGAGCGGGTCCCTCTTGGTGTTACGCAAATGAACAGCTGTTGAGTGGGTCTTGAGGTTTTGCTCGAGGACTAGCAAAATGTAAGTGTGGGGGAATTTGATAAGCACGTAAGTGTGACGCATTTTCACCCATAACTACATTATCTAGAACTCATTTTATTTCTAATAAAGTTGTTTTAAGTCTTTTCTAGGGATAAGCTCTTGCGGCAAAATTGGCTCGAAAAGTGGTGTTATACATCCCAGGATAGAGTACTAAAGGCACCCCAGAAATGCACCGGAAGCACCCCATAAATACACTGGAGGAACCCCGAAAAAGTGTTGAAAATACCAAAAAAAAAGTCTAAAGGCACCCAAGGGACATTTGTTATTCGGACTCTCAGTTTGGATAAGGGGCACCTCTGTTGGGCACCTGCTATTCGTACCCCCGGTCTTGTTAGGGGGACACCCTTCTTCATCGTTTGAAAAGAATTTTGGCGGGAAAAATTCCAGTTTTCTGCGGAATTTTCTGTTGGATTTTTGGAGGAGTTTCAGTGAGATTCAATCACTGATTTTGATTGGGATGAACGTGATATGCCCAAACAATGGTGGTATGAGTGTTTTAATGCGTTCAGTTGGGATGGATATTCGTTGGGAAGAAAATATGCAATCTCGGAGTACAGCGTGCTTGAACGTGTGTTGATTGAGTTTTGATAGAGTTTGGTTGCTGCAGAAGTGTGGAGGAGTCAAACAAGGAAGTGTTGGAGCGTGTATACTGCGAACAGATGCGTGAGAACATAAAACAGAAAAGAAAATATTCATAAGTTAATGGTTGGATATCGAGAAGATTTTTGAGTTATTACGAATATATTCTTGGTCCTGTGACTATATAAAGGATATAGGAGACTCATAGAGGGGGCAGAGAGTTGAGGGAGAGAATAGGGAGACGTTTAGAGCATCAAAAAAATTGAGAAAAAAAGTTACAGGAAGTTGCTGCTTTCTGCTGGTGAAGGAGGTACGAAGAACATAAGACCCTTAAAGACCGTCGTTCTTCAACAGTGCTTGTGACGGTATTCCTTTATCGTTTTCTG
>JAJJMB010016968.1:0-15937 GCA_023531105.1 Papaver atlanticum
TAGGGCGGCTCTAGTCGACTCACAGTAATCTTACTGAACTTTTGAGTTAAGCTAATAAGATACCCAATACCTCCCTTTGAATGACTTTCCTACAAGCTCGTTACCCTATTGGTCTCGTTCTAATCAGTATTTTAAGCTTGGGTTCGCGTAGGTAATGTGTTCCTAAGGCGGGCAAGAAGAGAACGGTGATGAAATCCGAACCCTTATCTTGTATGGCCTGGCCTTTCCCTTTACAAGGAAATTAAAGTCCGTATTCAAAACCTCAACATATATGCACCTTAAGAAGACAGTAAACCCGCTGACAGGGGATTCGCGGGTGTTTAGAAGCTTACCTCCCGTACCAGACGGGCGATGAAATGGTTGTAGTCGACTCGGGCCACCGACTCCTATGTCAGTGTGCGAACCCGAGGGGCCGAGACGATATCGTAATCGTCATCCTTCCCTGCAAACAGTTTTGTATTTAATAACCCTTCCGTAAGGTTTAAAAATAATTAAAGTCCAAATAATGTCCCAAAAAATAAAATAAAAAATATCCAAAAATAAAAGAAAACAAAATAAAAAAATAAAATCTTATTTCCAGTTTCTAAAAATAAAATAAAAAAAAATCTATAAAAAAAAATCTAAAAATAATAAAAAAAATAAGTCCCTCATCTTCTTTCCGTTCTTTTCGCTTTAAGCTTTAGCTCCAAGTCTTTATGAAATCACCAAACTCTTTGACAAATTCTTTTTCTTTTCGATCCAAACTCCAAAACCTGTAGCACACAGACAAATACCCAAAGAAACGTAAAAAAGAATAAAGAAAAATAAATCTAAAAACTCTAAATCTAAAAACAAATCCGCGTCGGCGGCGCCAAAAATCGATGTATTTTGAAGTTGTGGTAAAAATGATTCGAACTCTAAGACTTGTGAAGATTCGAGTTTTTAAATTTAATAAAATATACAATAATATTACAAATGGTGCAAGAGGTACTGGGACTAAGGATTTAGCCAATCCTCATAACATAAGGTTCACTTATTTATTCTCAACAATTTTAGCTCAAGAAATATAAACATGGACTCTATTTTTGCCAAGGTAGATTCTAAAAACATTAGATGTAAAAGTTAAGCATGGGACATCAAATCACCTAAGCTAAGCATGACCCATCTAATCAAATGACAACTAATTAAATCAAATCATATTTCAATTAATATTAGTGCAAAAGTCATAAAAATAAATAAATTTACCCATGTATGAAGTTCGGCCTCCTCCGTCGTCCCATTGTTGGGGTTTAGCTCCTCATATTATAGACACGCTCAAAATTCATCTTTATTAATGCTCAAAAGTGTTTTATAATTGATGAAAAGGAGAAAAAATGGTGAAAATCGGGTTTTGTAACAATTATATTTGTTATAAAGAACGATAATTGTAAAGTGTTGTTGTTACTGTAGCATATAAGACTGTCCTCGTACTGTCGCGTCCACTGTAGCAGTTACGACTATTCTTTGGGGTCTTATGTTCTTCGTGTTCTTCTTCCCTGCACTAGCAGAAAACAGCAGCAGGAAGCTTGCTGTTCGTCTTGATTTCTCAATCCTCAGCCCTCCTAAAGTCCCCAAACTCTCGACACACCTTCCTTGTACTTGGAGCAATCTATTTATACTCCTAATCCTCCTTTAATCCGGCCATATCTCCCAAATAATCTTCATTTATCAATATTATTCTCCACGGCCAAAATTTCCATTTTTTTATCTTCCACGTGTTCTCAGCTGTCAACCTTCCTTATTTATCTTCTTCACGCATCTCTGTAGTGCAACACACTCGAAACTCATGCATTACACGCCTCAAACTCGTGTCAAATTCACTTGAACCCGTGAAAACTTGTGTCCACTGTTTTGGATTAAAACACGTTATTAAGCCAAATTTGATAGGAAACAACACCCATACCAGCTTTCTATAGTCATATCACGTCTACCCACTAAATTTCAGGGATTGAATCTCACTAAATCACGTCCAAATATCCGATCGAAATTCTGCCAGTGAAGAGAAACGTTTTCCCGCCAAAATTCATTTTTTGAATTTGAGAAGAAGATGTCCTCCCCCTAATCCTGCACGGTGTCCCTTTAGCACTTGTCTTATGGGGTGCAAATAGTAATTTTTGGGCGTAGATAGTAATTTTTCCCGGTTCCTCCGACACATTTTTGGGGTGCTTCCGGTGCATTTCTGGGGTGCCTTTAGTACTCTATCCTGGGGTGTAAAACACCACTTTTCGAGCCAATTTTTCCGCAAGAGCTTATTCCCTGGAAAAGACTTAAAACAACTTTATTAGAAATAAAATGAGTCCTAGATAATGTAGTTATGGGTGAAAATGCGTCACACTTACGTGCTTATCATATACATCCAAACCATAAATGTCGTTGTTGACATTATAATAACAAAGCTAATACTCCCTCTAAAGGTAAGATAGGTAGATTTTCAATCTGCACATCTTTGTTATTCCCTTTGTAGTTAAGATAACCACAAGTATCAATATGATATGTTACTCCTCCTTAGTCTATGCTTTACTCTTTCGTTGGATATAACGTTTAAGCACCATTTTTCTTTCCTTAGTGATACCAAATCACTTGTTTACTCCATATATTTCTCCCCCTTTTTGTCACAAAATGACAAAGGTACGAGCAAATAAAGGACAAACCGAAAGGATCTTACAAATCTAAAAAGACTTGCAACCTATAAGAGTTAAGCACGAGGGTTCCACACACCATTTTAGAGAACCAATATCAAAACCGAAACTACAAAGTAATTTTGTTTTGATATGTTACCAAGGAAACAATTGCCTGAAGCAATTTTCCCTAATAGTTTAGCAAATACAAAATTGACTAAGCACCTTAGTTCTTTTGCTAAACCGATTGTACAAATACAATCGCGTGTTCGATAAGACCAAAATAAAGATAAGAATTAACTCTATTTTTCTCATCAGGTTCTAATTATTCAAATAATAACTTAGACCTTTCACTTTTAAACAAGACAAGTACTAGGTTAGTTAACTAGCATTTCTTGTTAAGGCATTCGATTAGACTTGAATAACCGAAACCTCCATTTTGATAAGTCTAACTAAGATCAGAATTAAATTAGTTTCTCGTATCCGGAATCGAATTGGACTAAACAATTGATCCCGAAAACCTTTTGTTAAGCCATAAACAATTGATACAAACCAAATAAATCAATTTGCATTATTATTTATCTCAACCGGAAGCAATTGAAACAAACCTAGACATTATAGTACCGCAATTGCACCGAAATTTTGTAAGCCTAAACAATTGATACCAAACCATAAATAAAGACAACAATAGTTTTTCTTAACCGGAACAATTGAATCACACACATACATCCATACACAAATAATGGAATAAACATCAATTGTACCGAAATTTTGTTAAGCAAAAGCAATAAATATATGCAATAAAATCAGGATTTTCTTCAACAGGAAAACGATTAACTAACAAATTCGTTACCTCAAATTCCGCATCCTCTTCTCCTTTTCTTTGCATCTTTCCAGGGAGAAATATCACTGTGTTGTCATCCTATTGCAAGACAAAAGAACAACAACAAAAACAAAAACCAAACTTTACTAGAGAAAGGTTGAAAATATGTTTTAACTAATGCGATGCAAAAGTTGAAAACCCGAAACACATATGTTTTTATGCTAAACCAAAAACGATTCAACATATTGTGACTTTTTCAAACATGAGTTTCAATCGGAACCCCTTATGATCCTTTGATAAATCCTACCATCATGGGCTAGAAATCAATCCCGCTAAATCAAAAGGTCACCCAAACCATAAGGGTTCACACCATATGAGATCAAATATTAAGGTTATGAAAACCGAAATCAAACATCCCATAACATACATAGCAATAATATAAAGAATTCAAGTACAGGCTATGTAATAAAAAACTATCACAAGAAAAATTATAAAATAATAATTTTATTTATAAATAATAGATAGTTTTATTCAAAATAGACCCTAAAAAAAATTTGAACTAAATCAAATTGATGCCTATTTTTGTTTCTAATCGCAAGTCTTGTGAAGATTGCTTTCGAAAACTGGATTCAAATTCTTATGAGCACTTACCTTTTCAGTAGGCAATTTGTTCATCTCAACTAGTTGAGAGTGAAGATCAGCTAGTACTTCTTTTGAATCCTTTATCATCAGCTCATGATATCTAATGCAACCTCTAACAGTAAGAATCTGTTTTCTTAGAGAATCTTGAGGATTATCATGAAGAGAGACATCATGAGTTTCAGTCATAACTGATGCACAGAGTGCTAAATCATCAATAGATGACCCTTCTTTCACTGATTTCTCCATTGAAACAAGATAGTTTTCTTTCGGACAAGAAGAAAATATATAAGATGGGAGAAAATCAAGGGATTATTTGGTTTGTGGAAACCGAATATATTTTTCCCAAAAGTAAAAGATATCTTAAGAACAGATATGTACGACCTGCCCAGATTTATGCCTCCTCACAGTCAGAATTTTTGGGCAACAAGTGAGGATGCATTCTTCAACACAATCAGTGTGTGTTGAGGTGAGAATTATTCTCACCATAGGTAACAAAGAAATCCTTAGGATGACTTATAAACACAATAGACTGTGTTTCCTTACGTTCTTTCTTTCTCTTGTAATTGCAAGAGTTTGCAATTTCCTTTTGAAATCTAATAAACTTACCAACCTTCAAAGTCTTTATCCCTTTGCGAAGTGCCTTGATAAATTTATTTTCAAGGGAGATTGCAGTGTGGTTATTTCCTCCACATGAAGAACTTAGCATATTATCAGAAAAACTAGTTTCTGACCCTCTTGGTTTTTCAACCAAATTTTCTTTCTCAGATTTTACCTTTCGGGTTTTATCTGACAGGATTTTCAAAAGGTTTTCAAGTTATAGGATTAACCTTTTATTTTCCTTAAATCCCGACTCAAATTTTTCTAAACAGTTCTTTAGGAGTTGATTAGACTCGCAGGATTCATCATTGTTAGAGTTGGCAAGAAATGCATTACAGTTAGATATTCCTTCATAGGGTTCTTCCTCCGGAATATCATCAAGAGTAGAGACATAAGCCTTGTTTCACTTCTGAGTTCTTCTGCTGGAACAATGTTTAGCCATATGTCCGAATCTACGGCACTTGAAACATTGGATTTCTTCACAATCCTTTTTATGACAAAAAGATAATGTATCAGGAACATATTTATAATTAGATAAGATGTCCTTAATTCATTGTGAAAGAAGCACAATTGTTGAGTCAAGATCTTTATCAACAAGTACCTTGTCTTCTTGACAACGTTTCATAGTTTGTTTCTTTAGCAGAGTTTCTTTATCATAGATCTTTAACTTTCCTATAAGAGAGTTCCGTGAAAGTATAAAAAGATCATTTGCTTATATTATGTAATGTTTCTTGGACTCGTATCTAGATGACAATGATCTGATAATTTTGCATACTATTTCCTTTTCAGGTATAGCCTTTCCAAGCAAGAAAGAGGCATTGACAATCTCAGAAAGTTTAGAGTTAAACTCCTCAAAGGTATCGCTATCATCCATTTTAAGATATTCCCATTCAGAAGAAAGGGACAGAAGTCAATCTTCTTTCTCAGAATCATTTCCTTAAATACGGTCTCAAGAGTATCCCATGCCTCCTTAGAAGTTTCACATGACAGACTATGATGAAGAAGATCATCACTTACTGCATGTATGATGGCATTAAGACCATCAGAGTTCTGCTGAGCAAGAGATCTTTCTTCATAACTGTAGAATGTAAAGCGTTTAAACTTTGCTTATGGATATTCTACTCTTGGTCTTTGATATCCGTCTTCGATTAATAGCCAAGTATTAAAATCTCGGGATTGAAGAAAGGTTCTCATAGAATCTTTCCAAAATGGGTAATTCATCCCATTAAGTGTTGGTGGTACGTTAACTGAATCATTCATAAGACTCATTTTCTTATAAGTTGGATCGCACCAAACACAGATTGTTAGATCTTTTCGTGTTTGTCTTCTCTGATACCAATTGAAAATACGAGGGTACCCACATATACCTCAATCTAAAACTTTTCCACCTATAAGTCCTTTCTCCGAAAGTGATTGTCTATGGACTGAGTCGAGACAATACAACGAATCGGTTCACACTTCGTGTGATCGTCTATGGATAAGAGATCGAGACAATACGACAACGAAGTATGATTACTTGATAATAGGTTCGGACTTAACCAAACACTATAGGATTGCTATCAAGTAATTAAGAATTAACGTTTGTGTATTTAACTTCTAATTATAATAAAAACAATTATAATTGCGGAAACAGAAAAGTAAAAGACACAGCAAGATTTTGTTAACGAGTAAACCGTATATGCAGAAAAACCCCGGGACCTAGTCCAGAATTGAATACTCTCATAATTAAGCCGCTATACAAAATCTAAACCAACTTCGTATAGTTGAGACCAAGAACCTAAACCTATAGTTCACCTAGTTCCCTCAGTATCCCTACGCCTCCAACTTGTAATAAGTCACGCACTTGGAACAATTCCTTTGGTTCGTATTTCAAACAGTAAAGGAACAAAAAATCTGTTCGGTAACAACTCTTTTATAACAACGTGATATGAGTTTGAAAAAAGGCTCTTCCGTTTATCCCAATAAACTCCTTTGCCGGGTTCTTAGATCAATCTCTTCAACAACTACCAAAGTATTTGTTAAGACTATGCAATCAATACTATTAATCACAAAGAAATGTATTGATGCCGATCTACACAACTAATCAATCCAATCTATAAAAAGATAAACCGATTATAGTTGGATCCCCATCCGATCAAGTTTTGTGCACACCAAAGATTATGAACTCAAATAAGAAATCTTTTTTGTCTTCAAATCTTCTTAGATCTTCAATAAACACCTGCACACAAACAACTTTAATCTCTTGTAATCAATCACATACAGAACGGAGTCTGTTAACGATGGATTATCACAAGACGTCTTTAAATCTACAAACAGTTATAAAGATCTCGTCGAAACTTCGATCTAGTTTGAGTGAATCTTATATCAGAAGAGAAGATTCTCAAGCATAAACAAACTAGGTGCAATCAAAGTTCAACAACCGTTAGTCAATCAAATCAATCGAAAACTAATAATAAACTGCAATTATCTAGTTTCCCACCAACGGTACTCGTAGAGCTTCTCAATCCCAAAGAAGTCTTTAAAACGAGCGGTCGTAAGAGATTTCGCCTAATTAGGGTAATTTCCTCTCCGAATAGATGGCTCCACCAGTAACAACACAACTAGGTAGTTTTGCTGGCTCTGAGGATTAGTTTGCTCGAAATTCAAACTTCAGTATTTATAGACCAAGGAAGTTTGGACACCAAGGAATTTCCAAAACCGAATATACTCAAAGATATGCAGTAAAGTCCAAATCGGTTTTCATAATTCCTGGAAATGCACAGTCCAAATATTGACCGAAATCTTAGTAGAAAATCTCCAATTAATAAATGCACATACCAATTTTTATTTTCTAAAGATATGCATTTAATTGCTGGAAATTAAAAGCATATAAAACTAAAAACCTTAATTAAAAGATTCTCAATTTATTTCGATCGGGGATTCTCCTTTAGTTATTAAGGAATATCTTTGAACAATAAAAGATAAGAATTACTGCACATGTTCAAAGTATGTCGACATCTTTAATTTGTAAATCATTTTTCATATTTACAATCTTGGAACCGATTTGCCACATTTCCAAACAAGTTTAGAATTGGTTCATCTGACTTCCAAGAACTATGTGATTGATTATCCTATCATATCACCATTAATGGGTTTCACGATTCTACCAAAACACAAAGCTTCGGTTCTATCTCCATGTGGGTACTAGGATCGGTCACATTAGCTTTCAAAAATTTGGTTGACTAGGTACTAGGATCGGTTACCACATTATTATGGTATTTACTTGTGAGCGGTTGCACAAGTCATAGGATCGGTTACCAATTCCTAAGACTTGTTGTACCTCTTAAAAGCACCGATTCCACATACTTGTGATCAGGTGCACCTCTTACTAGGATCGGTTCCCCAATGTCTAGAGTTAGTCATACAAATTACAATATATCGATTATACCATCTCAGGTGATTACTTAAGATCGGTTTCACTAATAAAAGTCATACCAATACAAAAGTCATGCATTGTGAATAGTTTTACCAAGATACATAAACAATTTTTAGCAGTTATACTAAACACACATATTGGTAATCCAAAGATTTGCAATGAATAACAATACCAATAAGCCTAGCGATTTCCCTTTCGATTCACAAAACAAGTTTATGAATTGTACTTCCTTTAAACGAATGTAAAACATTGTTTCCTAGGATGAAATCTTCACCCATACCCATACATAATCACAATAGCATTCATACGATTATGTCGATGTCTTATATATGAAGTTTAAAAGATAGACGTTATATTTCGTATTGTAATTCCTTAATACTATGTCTAACTAGAGTATAATCATTCACAGCTTCGCAGTTATGTTTTCAATATGCACGACTTGAAAGATACGTTAGGAATGAAATAGTTCAAGTCAAATATTACTAACCTCAAGAGGAAGGATGATGTCGTCGTTGCATCTCTTTACTTCTTCATATTCTTCAAGTCTTCATGTAATACTTGTAAGTTTCATATCATAGTAACTTTCTAGCTAACCCATATGAAGTTGACTCTAGTAAATAATCAAGCGACTCTTTAAATGAGTTTTGATTCACTAAAATATGACAACCAAACTTGACATACCAACGCTTGGTGGGTTCAACCGAGCAAATGCTATAATAGTTTCCGACTGTATAGCCTGTGCATGAATGTTTATATTTTTGCTATGTGATTTTTGGATTTATGAGATGTCTGATTTCGGTTTTTATTAACCTTAATATTCGATCTCATATGGTGTAACCCTTATGAATTGTGTTGCTTTTTGATTTAGCGGGATTAAGTTCTTGCCCATGTTGGTAGGCTTTATCAAAGGATCATAAGTTGTTCCGATTAAAACTCATATGTGAAAAGTCATAATATGTTGAATCAATTTATGTTTACATAAGTTGTGTTTAGCATAACATACGTGTTTCGGGTTTTCAACTTTTGTTATTGGCATGCATTAGTTAAAACTGATTCAACTTTTCTATGGTAAAGGTTGCTTTTGTTCTTGTTCTTTTGTTCTTGGGAAAGGATGAAAACATATTGGAGGAGAGTTCTTATTTGAACTTGCGCTTAATGATATATATTTTTGGGGAGAAGTGGCTGCGGAAATTGAGATAACGATTTTATTTGTTAGTTAATCATTTTTCATGTTTAAGAAAAGCATGTTTATATTGCACATATTTTGCTTTTTCTTAAAAAAATGTAGGTACAATTGATATGTTATTGTGTATGGATTGTTTATGTGATTCAATTGTTTCCGGTTAAGAAAAACTGTGTCAATTTATTTGGCTTATGGTTTGGTATCTTCTTTATTGTTGGGTATCAAGTGTTTTTGATTAACGAAATTCGGTGCAATTGAGATGCTGTAATGTATATATTTGTTTCAATTCCGGTTAAGGAAAATAATTTTTCAAGTCAATTTATTTTGGTTTGTATCTATTATTTTTGGATTAACAAAAATACGGGATCATTTGTTTAGTCTAATTGATTCCGGATAAGATAAACTAAGTTAATTCTGATCTTAGTTAGACTTATCAATTAGAGGATTCAATTATTCAAGTCTAATCAAATGCCTTGACAAGAAAAACTAGTTAACAAACCTTGTGTTTGTCTTGTCTAAAGGGAAAGGTCTAAGTTATTGTCTATATAATTAGAGCCTGATGAGAGAAATAAAGTTAATTCTGATCTTTAGTTTTGTCTTATCGAAATAAGAGATTGTACATACACAATTGGTTCAACAAGGGAATTAAGTATCTTAGTCGATTTGTTGGACTATAGGGAAAATTGCTTCGGGCAATTGTTTCCTTGATAACATATTGAAACTAAATTACTTTTGTGGTTTCGGTTTTATTATTGGTTATCTAAAATGGTATGTGAAACCTTCGTGCTTTACTCTTATAGGTTGTACAAGTCTTATAGATTTGTAAGATCCTTTCGGTTTTTCCTTTATTTGATCGAACCTTTGTCATTTTGTGACAAAAAGGGGGAGAAATATATGGAGTAAACAAGTGATTTTTAATCACTAGGAAAAAGCAATTGTGCTTAAACGTTATATCTAACGAAAGAGTAAAGCATTGACTAAGGGGGAGAAACATATCACACTGTTGTGTAGTATTTCTGACTACAAAAGGGGAATAACAAAGATGTTCGGAACAAATATTTACCTAGCTTGCCTTTAGGGGGAGTAAAAGCTTTTGTTATTCAAATGTGAACACTGGCATTTATTGATTGAATATATGCAGGTTATTCTGTTGTTGAAACTTGGAATCGAGCGTATGAAGAATGACTTATTTTGTAATTCGTTTAGATGCATATGTAAATAGAGTTTTGTCACTAAAATTGACAAAGGGGGAAATTGTTAGAGCATAGCTCGGTTAAACTCACCAGGCGTTGGTATGTCAAGTTTGGTCGTCATATTTTAGTATCAAAACTCATATAAAGTCGCTTTATTAAATACTAGAGTCAACTTTGTTAAGGTTAGATTAGAGAGTCTAGGAATGTTGAGACATACAAGTATTACTCTGAAGACCTTAAGAATGAGAAGAAGTAACGACTACAACGACGACATCATCCTTCCACTTGAGGTTAGTAATATTGACTTGAACTTGTTTCATTCCTAACTTATCTTTAAAGCCGTGTTATATTGAAAAACATAACATGCGAATATGTATATATTAAATATAATACTCTAGTGATGAGACATGATCATAATAGTATGGTCATAGTATTAAGGAATTATATTATGAAGTATAACGCTTATCTTTTGAACTGCGTAGATATGACATCAACATAATCTTGTATATAGTTTTATGATTATGTGTATGGGTGTATGGTGGAGATTTCATCCTAGGAAACAATGTTTTACATTTGTTTAAAGGAGGTACGTTCATGAACTTGTTTCATGAATCGAAAGGGAAATCAAGAGGTTTATTGGCCTGGCTATTTTCGGTTTTGGAAATTCCTTGGTGTCCAAACATCATTGGTCTATAAATACCTAAGTTTTCATTTCTAGAAAACTATCCTAAGAGCAAGGAAAACTTCATTACTTGTTGTTTCTGGTGGAGTCGTCTATTTGGAGAGGAAAGTATCCTAATTAGGTGAAATCTCTTATGACCTCTTGTTTAAAGACTTATGTGGGATCAAGAAGCTCTACATGTACCGTTGGTGGGAAACTAGATAATTGCAGTGTTATTAGTTTTCGATTTGATTTTAATGACTAACGGTTGTTTAAACTTTGATTGCACCTAGTTTGTTTATTCTTGAGAATCTTCTCTTCTGATATAAGATTCACTCAGACTAGATCAAAGTATCGACGAGATCTTTAGAATTGTTGTTAGATCTAAAGACATCTTGTGATAATCCATTGTTAACAGACTCTGTTCTATGTGTGATTGATCAAAACAAGATTCAGGTGGTGTTGTACAGGTATTTGAAGGAAATTGAAGATTTGAAGACGAAGAAGAATTCTTATTAGTTTTCGTATCTTGTGGATTTAGTGCACGAACCTTGATCGGCTGAGATCCAACTAGAATTCGTTTATCTTTGATAGATCTGATTGATTAGTTGAGTGAGATCGACATCAATTTATAGTTTCTCATTGAGATTTATATTGATGGATTTAGAATCTATAGTTTGATTATTTCGGTAGTCAAAAGATAGATTGATCTAACCATACAAAGAAGTTTATTAGATTAAACATAAGAGCCTTTGTAAACGACTCATCTTATCTTGTAGCAAGATTGATTAGAGTGGTTACCAAACAGATTCTTCCTTTGATGTTTGAAATATGATCCAAAGGACTTGGTATTCACATGCGTGACTCTAGAAGTCGAAGGCACAAGGATACTGAGGGAACTAAGTAGCTAGAGGTAGTCTTCTTGGTCTCAACTATACGAAGTTGGTATTATATTTTGTATAACGACTTAATTCTTAGAGTATTCAAAACTGGACAAGGTCCCGGGGTTTTTCTGCATTTGAAGTTTCCTCGTTAACAAAATCTTGCTAGGCCATTTACTTTACTTTTCCGCATTATAATTTTTTATTATAATTAAAGTAAATTGCACTTGTAAGTTAATTATGTAATACTTGATATTGATCCTATAGAGTTTCGGTTATTACCGAACCTATTATCATGTACATACTTTGTTGTTGTATCATCTCGATCTTGTATCCATAGTCAATCACACAAATTATCTTGCTGTTGTATTGTCTCGATCTCGTATCCATAGACGATCACACGAAGTGTGAACCGAATTGTAGTATTTTCTTGACTCTGTCCATAGACGATCACATTCGGAAGAGGACTTATAGGTTGATAAATAAAATATTGTGGTGTATTTGGGTACCCTCGTTTTTTCACATATGGATAACAAAAATAAATCTTTGAAAAACTCCTCGATCCATCATTCCTTGATTTTCTTGGTTTTTTCAATTCTCCTTCAACTCTTCGCCATTTCAAGTCGCAATGATTGTGAACGTGTTCAACTCAGAATCTTTTTTGTTTAAGATCCATAGCTATATCAACTCTCATCGTTATACAGAAACATAGTATTATTATCTTCTCTCCAAAGTTTAATTGTATCTCAACTCTGAAGTAATACTACGGTGATATGTTTCTCTCCCTTAATCAATACTTACATATTTTGTATAGTAGGTAAAACCTATAGCTTAATGATTCATCCCCCCCCCTACATAATGATCCGTAAACCATATGTATGTAGTATGAAACTACTAAATAATTCTCCCCCTTTTTGTCAATAAAATTAACAAAGGTACGAAAATCGCGAGATCATAATGAATACAACCAAAAGACATCTTCAAGTTTTAAGGAAGATGAAGTTACTACATAGTAACATAGTTAAAATGTAACTCCTCATATCAACTTATTTAGATGATATCACAGAGTAATAAATACTCAGCGCTAATCCTAGGAGATTAAAAAGATACAAGCATCCCCTTTAAAAATTCCACATCCACACTCCCCACAAAGATATAGCAATTAAGCACAAGTTCATTTAAGAACTCTTCCCCATCAAATGCCATTCCCAAGAGAACAACATGAGTGCCTTGCTTTTGTGAAAAACAAGGATTTTGGCGGACATTAACAAATCACAAGGATTTGTATCCATAGTATCGACATAAATTAATCTCATGGTTTGTTAATGTCCGTGAGTTGTCAAGAGATTGGACGACCACGAGGCATGCAATCCGTCATGGAACGACAGTCTTTTGGTTCCTTTTCTTCCTTCTTGTTATGAGATGATTTTTCGTAATAGTCAGAAGCAGTCGGTATCATTGCAGTGTAATTACAAGAGTTTTTGACATTTCCGAAGATGCCACACTGAAGACAGACTTTTCAAGTGTCAGAATATTGTACGGATTTAATCTTTCTCAAAAACAATCCAAGGTTTTCCAAGATTTTAAAAGTTTTTTCAAAAGCTATATAGAGATCTTTGTCTATAAATCCCTTTTCGTCGCAGTCCTTAAAAAAAAGTGGTTACCAATCTTATAAGACAGCATAGCTTATTACTTTTAACCTGACGTTTCTTGTGTTTAACCTTGTTGAAGGATTCTTTATTTTTTCTTAAAGATTCCTTATTTCTAACCATGACATTGGAAGGAAAGCCCTGAAGAAAAAAAATTCTGACAAATCTTTAAGAATTTCTGGTGTACATAAGTTGAGATTTTACTCATGTCCATATAGTCAGACTGCTTCAAACAAAGACTTGTTAGGTCTTAACGTGTTTGCCTGCTATGATACCAATGGAAAACACTGTGGGTACCAAAATACACCACCAACTTTTTCGTAGGAAATCTGTATGGACACACTCAACACAACTCCGAGAGTTAAAACTCAATCAAAGAAAGTGTCTAGAGTTATATCTCAATATTTCTTGCGATTAAAACGTTTACAAAATTGAATTTGTGAACCTAATCACAAAGAGAGTTATTAAACGGTACAAAAGATCAATATCCAAAGATCAATCAAGTCTTATCCAGCAAACAAGGTCGGACCTATCTACTATGATTGATTAACGCACAACCTGTGATATTTCAATTATAAAGATAAATAATATAATGCGAAAAAAGAAATAACACAGATATTAGAAATTTTGTTAACGAGGAAATCGAAAAAGCATAAAAACCCCGGGACGTAGTCCAGATTAAACACCAAACAGTATTAATCCGCTACAGACACTATCCTACTACCACTTAACTTCTGTCTGGAATGTAGTTGAGCCCGAACTCAGTCTCCCACTGATTCAGGTACAGTCACGCTCCTTACGCCTCTTGGATCCCAGCAGGACTCCGTGCAATTGATTTCCTTAGATGACTTCACACCAACTAAGAGTTGTTTCAACTCAATTGGAGACTTTAAACCAAATCTGCCTCCCACAGATTAAGTCTATATAATTGATTTCCTGATTTACGATTGAAATAGATGATCAAATCAAATGTAAGATCCAGGTGATGGAAATCGATAGCAACTTGGCAAAATTCTGGCTATCCTCAAAATCCGGACTTATGCAAACCCAATTGCAGCCTAGATTATTATTCACCTCATAAGTATAAAACTTGTGGAATCACAAAGTTGAAAAAAAACACAACTTTGTGATTTCTATCTATCTTGTTCAAATGATAAATCAACAATCGAACAAGATCAGGATACTTAAGTTATCAAGATAAAAGATAACTGGACCTGGCTTCATGAATCCCAATGAAGTCTTTGATAGTCGCTAAACTTTTAAAGGGTTTCTGGAGAGGACGACTCTAGATACAACTAGGACACACCAAAAGGTAGTGTAAGGATTCAAAGATCCCAGTTGCCAAGACTTCCCCTTATATAGACTTCAAAGCACATGTTGCTTTAGGTTTAAGCTAAGATCGATTTGGAACCAAGCAAATAATATCCACCGTTAGATGAAAGGTTCGAATCTTATTTACATAAGAAAGATATACACTTTGGTTAGGTAAACCGTAATTGATGTAATTTTAATATAGTGGTAAAAAGGATTCGAACTCTAAGACTTGTGAAGATTCGAGTTTTTAAATTTAATAAAAATATACAATAATATTATAAATGGTGCAAGAGGTACTGGAACTAAGGATTCGGCCAATCTTCATAACATAAGGTTCAATTATTTATTCTCAACAATTTTAGCTCAAGAAATGTAAACATGGACTCTTATTTTTTCCAAGGTAGATTCTAAAAACATTAGTTATAAATCGTAAGCATGGGACATCAAAAATCTAAGCAAGCATGACCCATCTAATAAAATAATAACTAATTAATCAAAATCATATTTCAATTAATATTAGTGCAAAAGTCATAAAAAAGAATAAAATAAATTTACCCATGAATGAAGTTCGGCCTCCTCCGTCGTCCCAGTGTTGGGGTTTAACTCATCATGTCGAAAACACACTCAAAATATGTATTCATGGCTCAAAAAGTGTTTACAAGAAGAGAAAATAATGAAACAGGAAATCTGCAACAGCACAGGTGCGTTACAGACCGATGGTTTCAACTCTCAACTGTTATGATGAAGATAACCGTTACAAATCTGAAGATAAATGTTGCAGAAGAGGATGAAGAAACTGTTACAATGAAAATAAATGTTGCCAACCAGTTGAAGAAACTGTTACAACTAGTTGAAGAAACCGTTACGACGGATGAAGAAACCGTCGCTGTTTCCCTGTTCTTCACGAGCAGCAGCAGCAACAACAACAGAGTTCTGAAAACTC
>JAJJMB010016971.1:0-15566 GCA_023531105.1 Papaver atlanticum
TGTGTAACAAGCCAAGTTGATCTAACGGTCCTTGAATATTGGCTTGAATCTAATCAGGTTTTCATCTAACGGTGAATATTGAATGCTTGGTTACCAAGGTAACTTAGATTGCAAACCCTGATTTAAAAACTATACAAGGGAGAACTCTAGCAACTGGGAAACCTAATCCCACACCTCCTGTGTGCTACTAGTTGCGACTAGAGTCGATTCTCCTTTAACCTTAGGTTTTCACGAAACCCTATTGGTTAACGACTGAAAGACTTCATTGGGATTGTGAAGCCAGACCCAACTATTTTCTCTGTAGTTGCGTTTTTTGATCTTGCTCTATCTATCGTGTTGAGTACTATCTTCTCTAAGATTTGCTCGAGGTTTTAATCTCCGATAGGCAAGATAAAAAGAAGTCACAAACAATTTCGTCTCATCGTTTGTGATTCCGCGATATCTTGTTTCGTTTCCATACGATTAAGATTATCGTGAGGTGATTGATATTACTAGGTTGTTCTTCAGGAATATAAGCCCGGTATATCAATTGGTTCCTGTTCACCTTTATTTATCAAAAGACGAAACAAAAACCGTAGGTATATCTGTGGGAGGCAGATTTATCTATTTCAGACTTTTCTGTGTGATACAGATTTGTTCATAAAGTATTCGGCTTTAGGGTTAAGCAACTCTTGGTTATGGGTGAGATCAACTAAGGGAATCAAGTGCGCAAAACCCAGCGTGGTTCAAGAGGCATAAGGTTACGCAACTGTACCTTGATCAGTGTGAGATTGGTTAGGGCTCAACTACATTCCAGTCCGAAGTTATCTTGTAGTAGGCTAGTGTTTGTAGCCCTTTAATCAAATTCAGCCTTTAATCTCCATAAAAATCGATCAACAATCCAACCCCAAATCCGTTTGTGAAAGAAATTTTTTCCTGCCAGTTTCTGTTTTTGAAAATGTGAAGAAATGTGACCTCCCCCTATCCAGTCCCGGTCTGTGCTTAGCAGCTGCTTGGAAATGGGTTACCCCTTATCCAAAATGAGAGTCCGAATAGCAAATGTCCTCCCAGGAGCCTTTAACAACTTTTTGAGCCAATTTTGCCGCAAAAGCCTATTTTTCCAAAAACACCTACAAGGGATAAAATACCAAAATTAGTACAAAAATGGGTACTAACACTATACATAAAAGAGATGAAAATAGACACATAAATGCGTCTATCACATACCCATTTGCAAACTTAAGTGGATCAAGTTCTAAAATCGGTTAAGTATGTTTTCATACTCATGAACAAATACATTTATATAATAAGGAATGCAATCTTTGCAAACCGTGGCTTAAATGTTCATGAATTGATTCTTTCGAATCAATCCGATTTTGTTTCAATTGGATCATATATACTTCTATGTGATTGTTAACAATTGAACAACTCTATGAAGAACACAATTAGAGTATTTGATTATCATTCATGGTTGATTGATCATCATAATTGATCTAGATGTGTTAGTTGAATGTGGATTAGACTAAAGTGTTCATATGAGTAACTTTGGTTAACTATTATTGAGCCAACTCAATATACACGCTTAGGTACGGTTACACATATCTAAATGAGGGTATTTCATTTGTGTTTGACAAGTGAAGACCATCTAACGGTGGAGATATATTGCTTTGGTTTCAAGCAAACTTAGCTTGCATCTTAAATCAGGATTTCATCCAACGATGAATATTGAATGCTTTGTTACTAAGCTAACATTGATTGCAAATCCTGATTTGAAAGGCTACATAAAGGAGAACTCTAGCAACTGGGAAACATAATCCCCACACCTCATGTGTGATACTAGTTGCGACTAGAGTCGATTCTCCTTTAACCTAGGTTTTTCTAAAACCATTATAGGTTAACGACTAAAAGACTTCATTGTGATTCTGAAACCAGACCCAACTATTTTCTTTGTAGTTACGTGTTCTGATCTTACTTTGTTTTATCGTATTGAGTACTATCTTCTCTAAGATTTGCTCGAGATTTATCTCCGATAGGTAAGATATAAAAAGTAATCACAAAGCTTTTCGTCTCATTCTTTGTGATTCCACAATAACTTCTTCTACTACCATATAGTTAAGTTATTGTGAGGTTATTGATATTTCTAGGCTATTCTTCGGGAATATAAGACCGGATTATCAATTGGTTCCTGTTCACCTTGATTTATCAAAAGATGAAACAAAAACTCGTAGGTATTTATGTGGGAGACAGGTTTATCTATTCCTAATAGACTTTTCTGTGGGAGACAGATTTGTTTATAAAGTCTTCGACTTTGGGTCGTAGCAACTCTTAGTTGTGGGTGAGATCAGCTAAGGGAATCAAGTGCGTAGAGTCATGCTGGGATTCATAGATGTAAGGAAAGCGACTGTATCTTGATCAATATCAGTGTGAGATTGGTTAGGGCTCAACTACATTCCAGTCCGAAGTTAACTTGTAGTAGGCTAGTGTCTGTAGCGGCTTAATACAGTGTGGTGTTCAAAGATGGACTAGGTCCCGGGGTTTTTATGCATTTGCGGTTTCCTCGTTAACAAAAATTCTGGTGTCTGTGTTATTTCTTTTCCGCATTATATTTGTTTATATAATTGAAATATCACAGGTTGTGCGTAGTTCAATCAATTAGATAATCCAACCTTTGGTTGTTGATATAAATTGATTGACACTTGAACATTGGTTCTTAGTACCGTTCAAGTTGTTTCTCTTAATAATCAGGCTCACAGATTCTATCTGTTTGATTTGCTGATTACATTGAGAAGCAGAGATATAACTCTTGGATATATTTCCGTGATTGAGTCTGACTGTCTAGTTGATTCTCTTGGAATTATATTGGAGTTAGTCTATACAGATTGCCGAACGAAATATTAGGTGTGGTTGTTGTACCCCTTCTTTTTCACCATTATCTACTGATTCTGGGTTATTCTCAATCATGCGAAAATAGAATTTCCTCTATATAAAAACTACTCCCGATTATGAACTTAACTATCGATTATTAAGGGTAGTTTGGCCATTATAAAAAACGGGAGATAAGCGATGGTTTCATTTTAGATTTCGGTGACCCTTTTTTATCTTATTAGTCACCCCTAATTCTTTCGAGGTTGCCCCTAAAAATGCTACGTTTAAAAAAAAAAGATAAAAAACCTGAGTCGACTCAAATATCTTCGAATCAGCTCTCGAGTAAAGCAATGGGCTTGACATCCTCGGTCGGGTAAAACCCTAAATAAGATCAGATCCGAACGTATACTTGGCATTATTTTTGGTCCTTTCAATATCTGCATTAGTCCCGTCCGCATTTTCAACCTCCGCCGCAGCATAAATAAATCCTCAACATAAACCCTAGAAATAGAGCGTGACATTGAGAGCAGTAGATCGATTCTACGGAGAAGATGGAAGAAGGAGGTGGAGTTGCAGAAAAGAAAGAAAGGCCAAGAGATATCAGACGTTTTTACTGTGAATTTTGTGGGATTTGCAGATCTAAGAAATCTCTCATCGCATCTGATCTTCAAACCCACCACAAGGTTGTGAAGAAAAAACTCTAGATTTATTAGTTTTATAATTATAAAATTGACTTGAAGAACAACTCCTGATTATTTTTTTTGTTGTAATTTGTGTTTGATGCAGGAAGAGATCGAAATGAATATGAATGGAATTGATGAACAAGAAGAGGCAAAATCAAGTGATAATACTTGTCAAGAGTGTGGTGCTAGTTTTCAAAAGCCAGCTCACTTGAAACAACATATGCTGAGCCATTCTCTTGAGGTATTACAGAAAGCAATTCATAATTTGGTGTAATTTGCTGCAACTTAACCTAAAAATCTGTTAATTTTAGTATGTACAGAAATATTCACTGCATCAGTGATTCATTCTGTGGTGTTTTTAGTTTTTTGCTGGCCACTTTGTGGTATAAAGTGTGGTTAGTTAGTCACTGTGGTTCTGTTTGGATCTGTTGATATTTATGGTCTACAAATGTTTTAAAAGAAAGTGATTTTGCAGGGCATAGATTTATTAATGGTCAACATACTTGTTGATGTGTATACGGTGTGAAGCATTGTTGTGAGAAACTCCCAAATGCAAAGAGAACTTGACTGGACTAGTAGCAGGTTGGGGGACCACCTGTGAAGCTCCGTCAAGCGATGCTCAGTTTCACGCTGCTTGATCTTTTTGAGGTTTGAGGTTTTATTTTTGTTATTTCATCGTCAAATCAAATTTACAATTGAAGTATGATTGTCCAACCTTGTTAATTAGATTAAAACCCAGTATTTATCTTCTGTCAACCCTTTTGCAGAGGCCATTTACTTTCCCTGCTGATGATTGTCACTCGAGCTATAGAAGGAAATATCATTTGAACCGCCACTTGCTCCAGCACCAAGGTAAACTATTCTCATGTCCTGTCGAAGGCTGCAACAAGAGATTTGCATACAAAGCCAACATGAAGCGTCACGTAGAGGATATTCATGAGGATGAAGGTGCTTCTTCTTCTGATAGTCAAGGTCAAACACAACATATTTGCCAAGAAGTTGGATGTGGGAAGGTGTTCAAGTATGCATCAAAACTGAGGAAACATGAAGAGTCTCATGGCAAGTTTCTTTTTATGATTCAAGCTGCATACACGTTTAAAAATCTTCTGCGTCTAATTTAATTTTGCAACTGGCATTCTAATATTTTGTGATTAATGACTACAGTGAAATTGGAGTCTGTGGAGGCAATCTGCTGTGAACTTGGATGTATGAAGTACTTCGCCAATAATGATTGCCTTAAGGCTCATGTCCAATCCTGCCACCAACATGTCCTGTGCGAGGTTTGTGGCACAAATATGAAGCGGCGTATGCGTGGACATGAAAATGAAGGATCATCTGAAAGGATAAAGTGCAGCTTCAAGGGCTGTGAATGCACATTTGCAAATGTAAGATACCCATGAATTCATTTATTTTCTTTTGGGGTGTTTTCATTTGTTTTCTGGAGTTTTGCTGCAATTCTATGTCAATTATTTACATGTAATGTATTTCTGTATATCGACCTGCAGAAATCAAATCTCAATCAGCATGTGAAGTCTGTACACCTTGAGCTTCGACCATTTGCTTGCCAGTTTCCTGGTTGCGGTCAGAGATTTGCTTTCAAGCACGTCAGGGATAACCATGAGAAATCTGGTTGTTATATATATGTCCATGTAAGTCTTATGCGAACATTGCATCACTAAATCCTTAAATGTTAAATATTTGGAATGTCTAAAGAATTGTGGAGTCTGATGTACTAATTTCTCCTATTTCAAGTATGTAATGCAGGGGGATTTTGAAGAGGCAGACGAGCAATTACAAACTAGACCAAGGGGAGGGCGGAAGAGGACTTGCCCGACTGTAGAAACTTTACTACGAAAGCGAGTTGTTCCACCCAGTCACACTGATTCAGTCTTGAACCATTCTCCCGAATACCTTGCCTGGTTACTAACTGCAGAGGGTGACTGTTAGCCAGTTAGTTGCTGTTTAAGAGCCATATAGCTTTTATTTGATTACGAGGCATTGGTATAGTGTGCTGTCTCAAGAGTTTATATGTAAATAAAAAGTAAAAACAAACAGTTCAAAATCATATTGTAATAACTAGAAGTAAATTTCCACAATCTCATATTGGTAGAGTATTAGAAATGCGGGGTATCGATCCCCCCGTACCTCTCGCATGCTAAGCGAGCGCTTTATCATCTGAGCTACATCCCCTTTTGGTTTACTGTTGCAGATTTCGCATTATTGTAATAGTAAAGAGGGTTATAACATCTCAGGTTAAGCGTTTTCAGAAGCTTAGAAACTGGACATGGAATCATAACCTTATCTCTGAAGAAATCTCCAGTTAATGTTTAACCAAGATCCCTCCAGCAAGCAAGTAAAACCCCTCCATTTCAAAATTTTAGGGTTTTTCAGGGTTTGTAAATTTGGTTTAATGAATCGTGAGTTTTTGTTAATTATTAGCATACTCAATTTTGTTGTCTGCTTAAACCCTTGCTACAGTTTTTGAATTCTTAGTTCATTTTTCTGTGATTCTAATACTATAGAGCTCTAATTGAATAGGCAGTGTAAGGTTGTATGTAGCTGTATATTCGTCTAGTCTTTACATCCAGATATTTGAACCGATATTTTGGTTCAATTCCATGTCCTGTTCCAATCTCCAACCATTATCTAACACTGATTTTAACACTTAGTTAAAGTTCCTTGTCGAGTTGCCTAAATAAATATTATGATGTGCTAGTTGCTACTACCTAGTACCTACGCATCCAATGTCTTGGGATGAAGCAAGTGTAATGACTATTGCTGTTGCATGTCATTTGAGAAAGTTTTAGTCGGGTCTTGAAATGTATTCCTTAATTGAAGAATGATGACTCTTGAATCCAGAAACCGAGTCTACTACTTGATTTGGTTTTTTCCTTTAATGCTATGAATAATGTATGTCATGTTTTTGAATCCAGAAAATGTAAGATGCCAATGACAGCAGTCATATGCATTTCTTGCGTAACTTTATCCTATTAGCTTCATATTTATGTTCCCCAATTAGTTTCGTGAAATCTGGAATACAATTTTGTCGGCCACAAAAATACCCAATCTCACTAGTATTCAGTATTTCATTCTATTTTGTTAAGTAAACAACCAAAATTTTATTTATGTGAAATTTAGTATTTGAGTCGTGGCTTTTGAGTCTAGAATTCTATAACTGTCAAAGTTAAAGTTAATGTTGATGTTGCAGGTCAAAGTTAATTTATAAGTTAATGGGAGTTACTGTGAACAAGTCTGATGAACACATGTGGAAGCATATCAGTGGGAGAAAATTTCTAAATGTATTAGGTTCGTGATGTCTACCTTCATCTGTTTGTATCAAGTTATTGTTTATGTTGCTGAATTGTATAATTTTATTGGCAGAGGAAAGGAAACTGGAAAGATATCGTCGAATGGGGGTAAAGAAATGAAGGATTTGAAAGAAGTAGAAACAAAGAAAGGCCGAAGAAGGAGAAGAAGGGGGTTATGAAACATGTTCTTGTAGAAAAGGTACCCAAGGATGATGAGAGTCTTATGGAAGATAACAGTGAGCCTGAAGAGCTCGACTTCTGGATGCCTCCTCCTGGTAGTAGGTGGGATTTTTATTATGATGGAAAGGATCAATAGGTTGCTTGCCGTAGTGCAAGTTGTGCAAGGTTCTGACAGGCCGGCGTAAAAACTATGTTATATTTTTATGAGATATTCTCTAGTCGACCCGGTACTTGCTACTGGAAAAAACTTTGGATTTGGATTTGGAAAGGATCAATAGGTTCTGATACAGAGTCGGTCCAGGATTCTGATAAAGGAGTTGAATTGGCTATGATAGAGGTAAATTTGTTAACATTATTAAATTTTATTTTGATGCCTGTACTTGTTGTTATCAATACATTGTTTTAATTGTTGTCCCTGGAACTGTAAGCATTGGATATACTGTGCACTTACCGTACGCTAATGCAATAACATACTTGTGATCTTTGTGTGTGATTCCGGATATCGAAAATCATTTATAAGAAGCATTTCAAAATGGCATAACTATAGTCGCTACCCGTGTGGCACAACTTATAGGTAGCACTTTTGTGCCTGTGCTTGTTGTTAATAGTACATTATTTGAGTAGCTGGCCCTTCACCATTTTGACTGCACAATCTGTGAACGTGGGATATACTGTTACTTTGCACTTATTGTGAGCTAAAACAACAACAGACTCGTGACTTGTGAACGTAAGTCTGTATATAGGAGAAATTATTATGTACACTGATGAAAGGTGATAGATGTGCTGTTCTGGTTGCTTCTCAACTACTTGTTTGTAAAGTTTTGGTTAAGCTAGTCACGTTTTGTGGTGTTTATCCACTTTGTTTGTTGTTTTAACTGGTTAAGTGACCAAATTTAGTTTCTAAATGTACAGCTACATCCATAACCACACACACACACACATGTAGACCTTTACAACCTTGAATTAACATATGGAATTAGATCATTCAGTATACTATCGTCATGACCACTTGGTCATCAATAGATTTGTAATCCGTTCTTTTAGCTGGAAAGTGAATGGTAGTTGTTGTTATGTTTTATGTTGTCTAAATGATTTATCGGTTTAATTGATAAGAAAATGATAAAGAGACTGGTCCAGTGTCTTCAGAAATCTCTATGCCGTATATGCTGAACTTATTACTTCCCCAACTTTTTCCTGGCATGCCCATTTGCCGACAGCTTTACTATCGGCTCTCTTAATTTGCAGGACAAAGCGCATGTCCATAGAAGTCGGTCCCAGCAGTTTTGCATCACGCAAGAAAAGGAAAACCAAATCAACTCAACCAGAAGCTGATTAAGAGGTATGTCTATCATGGTAAACTAAATTTTGAAGTTGCTTGATCGGTTTGCTGAGCGACGAAAAAACTGAATCATATAAAAATATAAACAGAATTGACTTGGAAACAAAATAAAGACCTAGAAAGAGGAAGGAACTCAAAACTAATCAAATTCCAGGGTAATTTACTTATTTTCGTGTCTTTTAAGCCTTCTTCCTCTTCTCCAAGAAGAAGAATACAAACAAAGTAACCACGGAGAAAGCAGAGAAGACTCCAGCACAAATGTCGATTGAAGCATGTCTTCCAGTAATGGCTTGAATTGTGAACAAGTTAGTGGTGTGTTTAGCGTCTGTGCTTTGGCCGAAGGAAACTTCATGATCTTCGGAACTGAAGGCATATGCTCTCACGAAATATGTAGCCGAAGGAATGTTTCTTTAGATTGTCCATGTGAAGTTCTCTTCAGCAGCAATGAAGGGCTTTGCAACGATGAGGAATTGGCAAGTTTTGTCTTTAAGAATTTCCTCCTCTGTGTTTCTCCAAGCACGTTGCTTTTGGCTGATCGGAGCAAAACATAGCTGCACCTTGACCTTCTTAAATTCAGCATCTGTTCCAGGAGGTGAACTCTGGTTCAGTCCCCATGACACTGTAATCGTATCTACTCCAGCTTTCATCACTGCAAGCATATAAGAGAACTGTTAAGCTCAGGGGTAATTTTAATGCGAGTGTAACAAGAACTTTCATTTTTCTTTTCTGCTAGATTAATAACCAGAGCCTAAAGAAACATTGGGTGTTCCCCTAAATTCTTGTAACACGAGGTTTTGGTTGCATAGTAGGTTATCCCCCATGTCGAATACCCTCAAGGCTGTCGAGTGGTTCGTACCTCCTCAAGGCTTGTGGGCTTGTCAAGTAAAGTTAAGATATTTGTCAACCAAAGTATAATAGGGTACAGTAGAGCATAGTTGAGATATATCATTACCTTGATTTGTTGTTGGTGAAACTCCAACTGTAAGAACGTTCTTAAGGTCAGAGAAGTGTCGCTTCTTCTGTGCTCCATAACAAGACAAGCAAAGAAGAACAAAAGAACATAGGAAACCATATTTCCTTGACTTGAGAAGTTATTTGCTGAAAGATTTAGTAGATTAACTACTGCTGAGAATGAAAGTTATTTGCTGAAAAATTCAGTAGATTAACTGCTGAGAATGAAAAGGGAATGAAGCTAGGATTTGTATTCATAGTTTTCAAGTGGCAAAGCCAAATGACAGCTTCCTTCACATAGAGATTCAGATTATGAGAACTTAAAGATTCATGAACCTTTAGAATCCTAAAAGGGTGCATGTTGACTTCAGTTTTATATTCATAAATTTTCTTTCTCCGTTCTTAACATCTCAACTCTTTGTTTCTTGTCCCCCAAAGCTTAGCAAACAACAAACGTATATTACCAAAGGAAGCATCACCCTAAGAAAATAATTGTGCCAAGAGCCAAAAATTTGATATGAGAATTTTTCTTCATTTTGTTTTTCTATGTTTTATTTGGTCCGGTATCCTAAATTGGTGGTGACATGGGTTTTTGATGCACTTGAAAAGGTTTTTTGGTGCACATAATTCTGAGCAGAAAAATGCAATAAAATTATAAGAAACATTTCTTGAGTACACAATCTAGTAAGTACTTGAGAAACATTGTTAAAGATGACTATTGTTTGAACTTGTCTAAGATTTTTCTACTGGCCAAACTTCCCAACTGTACGGTAACAGAAACATTAAGACGTGTTTGCCACCTATTACTTAAAAATCATTCAGTATCATCTTGGTTTTGTGGCTACTTGTGTATGCACTAGGGTAATTTTGAGTCTTATGAGAAGATTTGATCGAGGATACAAAAGAGACAATACAGCAGGTTCGATTTTAGAGCACTGCTCGATCGAACTCTCAAGCGTTGCTATCTCAAGCTTGTTTGTCAAGTTTAGTTGTCAAAACTATAAGTCTTGATTTCTAGTCTACTTATAGCTATGTCTCGGATTAGGATAGAATGTGTAGTTGAGCTTTAGACTTCACGGCGTTCATTGATTGAAGACGAAGAACTACTAAGGGGAGTTTATGGAACTTCATCAACAAAAGGTATGTGGAGACTTGAACTCATCTATCACTCAGAAGTCTATTTCTATTCTATCTCCTATTGAGACAAAAGTCGTATAGCTATATAGACTTTAAATTATACACATTTAATATTTCGAGCTGAGTTTAACTCGCTTATATCATTCTCGAAATATGTGTTGGTAAGCTTTCGCTTTAACCAAGTTCATCTTATATTCTTGACGAAAGTCAAAAGATGATCATGTGAAAATCGTCTGGTAACATCTTACATGATTTGTATGAGACAGTCATTTGATGTAGACTCGGAATGTTTCGTATTGATCATTTGATCACTTGAAAATTGCTTTGAAGCTAATAGTTTATGTGAGACGGCTATTCTCGTCTTCTAAGAATGTTTCAATGATTAATATGGGAGTTTAAAACAATTAACCGTTGATTGGATATAGCAAAGTATGCGTACTTGTATGCTAACTGTTGCAAGTTATTCCAAGTTCGGAAACTTAGTATGCATACCCGTATGCGTACTGGTTTATCAGTTGAGGTCCAGGAACTTAGTATGCATACCCGTATGCGTACCAGCGTAACAGTTCAAGTCCGGGAATTTGGTATGCGAACCCGTTTACATACTAATTCAACTGAGTTCGGTCATGAACGACAGTATGCGTACCCGTTTGCATACTTGCAGTCACAGACCAAGTCCGACAACTTAGGTATGCATACCCGTTTGCATACTTGAGTAGGTTAAGTTCTAAAATCGGCTAAGTTATGAACAATGATATACTAACAAAATCACAGTCAGAAACTACTAATCAAAGTAATGCTTTGATAGGAGATGATCAGTTGAAATTCTCTGATCAAGATAAAATTTTGTCTCCCAGGAGGAAAAGTTCTTTACAAAAGGAAATTGTTAAGATTACCCATTATGATTTCATTGAAACTCAGAAAGTGTGCTTCTATTGCAACACTAAAGGACATGTTCAAATAAAGTGTAAACTGAGGTTGGAAAACTATCAGTCTGACCGTCTTCAAAACACCTTGGATTAATTATGAAAGGTGTTACTTATATTCGGATGTTTAAACCTCTTGAGGTGAGACCACATTCAAGCAAATCTACTTCTAGGAATGTCAGCACTTCATGGTCCACGAATATTCGAAGAAACCAAAAGGGTAGTATGCAAAATTTGTATAAAAAGAACTTTGTGAAACCATCAGAAATATGGGTTCGAAAGGATACCTATATACCTCCTAAAATGGTGGAAACTTTTGAAACATCTCAACAAGCTAACCTGAATTTGATCATTACAGGATATAAGGATCTTATTGACAAACTGTCCATTTCAAGATAAGGAACTTCAGGTAAGAGTTCTAATCATATCTCTTATTTTGATGAAAATAATTTCTATGATCATTTTCCACGTTTCAAAAGAAAGAACAAAAAGAAAACAACAACATTATTCCGGTGGTGAGTGTACATCTCACCCTTGTGCAAATAGGCATAGGTCTTGGAACCTTATCCATGAAAAATCCTGCTGGATAAGGATTACTGCGTGACATGCGTACTATTTGCCTCAAGTAGTACTTGTTTATGATAAGCAACAATCTTTTTATATTGCAATCCCTTCATGATAAGTTCAATCAGATTTGAATGTTATGAATTCTTGAGGTGACATTCTCTGATTAAAATGTTCTCATAAATATTAATTCTCTTGTGCTCTAAACTCACGTTTGTTGAGCTAAGAATACATTAATATTAAAGGAAGAATATTTTTCATAGCTAAAAAGGATAGTTGCAGTGTTGTTAAATTGTTGCGTGCTCTTTAAAAATAAAAACTGTTTTCTACCCTCAAAAATTGTGTTCCAAAACCCGTTAGGATCTACCGGTGCCGCACTATCAAAAGGTACACATACCTTTCCGTATTGACCGTGTAAAACCCTAAATATCTTTTCCTTTATATACCATAACTTGTCATTGAAAAATTCTTATCCAAGGTTTCGCAACCAAGCATGTCTCTTATGTCTCGAATTTTTGAAAACATGGAGAAATCTCTTAGTCGCGATGATATTGAAACAAGAGGAAAGAAGAGAACGCTGGTCGATGACGAAGTTTTTGATTCATTCGAAATTCCGTCTGATGTGAATTGCTACTTTGCTTATGATCATCAAGATGTTGAACGAGAAGAGATGATTTCTGTTGATGTTGAAAAAGGTTTCTGCTGACATTGTTCTCATGAAATCTCACGTTCGTGAACTACTCAATGAGGATATTTTATCTGAAGAGCTCGTGGATACAGTTGTTGACAAATTCAAGGGTATCAATACCGATGAAGAGTCTGGAAAAATCTAGTTTATTTATTTTTGTTCTACTTTTTTATCTAGGAAACTTCTTTTGAGAACTTGTTCTTGAGAAGGATAACTAGGGTTTGGTATATCAAAGATTGTGATTACACATAACTATTTCCAACGTTTTTCATCTTGCATGTTTTTAGATTTATTTATTTATCTAGAGTTGTTGGAAGATGAACTTGCAGTATGTAATCATTATTAGTTTAATTATTGGAAAAGTCTTATGAAACATTTGTGCTTTTACGTTCTCGTGAATCGAGCTAATATTTCATATATGCTCAGAAGTTAAATCTATTATGTTTTTGTAAACGGAAAATATAACAAACTCTTTGAGATTTTTCTCGCAGTATTGATCATCTTGTGATCACATTTTTGTGTTTTTGCTGCTTGACACACTCCGTAAGATTTTCTTATGTTGAGTAAAATCGAGTGAAATTGTCTCTTTGTTCGTAACTGGCCTTGAGAATAATTTATGTCGATAGTTTGGATACAAATCTGTGTGATTTGTTAATGTCCGACAAAATCCTTCTTTTTCATAAAAGCAAGGTCACTCATGTTGTTCTCTTGGAAATGACATTTAATGGGGGAGAGTTCTTCAATGAACTTCTGCTTAATTGATATATCTTGATTTCTAGTCTACAATTAGTTAAGTCTCGGTCTAGGATATAGGTAGTTGAGAAACGAACCAGTCATAATTTGAGTTCTACTGTTTGAAGGCGAAGATCAACCAAAGCTTTTGGAGAACTTCATCAACAAAAGGTAAGTGAAGACTAAACCACCAATTTCTCAAGTTATATTCACTTTTCTATCCTTGAGAAGTTTGTCGCATAACTAATTAGACTAGCTTGCATAGACAAGAATTTCAAGTCGAGAACTAATTATTTAGTTTACAAATTTCTCGAAATATAATGACTAAGCTTAATGAACATTTGTTCATACTTGGTCAATTTCGGTGTAGAACAATTCATTATTCGGAACCAAATCATGATTCAAGTGTATCATTCGAAAATAGCCCGGAACAGTGATATGTGTCATTGATGTTATTTGGAAATGTTTCAAATTGATCTAGAGAAATATAGAACTACTATATTCGGAATACAAGACAGCGTTATCAGTCTGACAAACTGAGAAAACTGTTATAAGTCTAAAGCCGTATTACATGTACTCGTACACGTAGCGGAGTAGCTATAGATAAACTTACAGATTTGTGTCATACGCATATTCGTATGCACATCATGGGAAAATTTGTTTGTTTTGTGATCCGGATAGGTATGTATATTCGTATACAAACCATTTTGGAACTATGGTAAGGGAACCGGGTTTAAGTATCCAAACCGGTATGCGAACCAATATAGTTCTATGTTCTTGAACAAGTTTAGTACTCAAACCGGTACACAAACTGAAAAGGTTATGTGAACTCTGGAACCGGTAAAGTCTTAAGGTTTCCAAAATGGCTCGCAAACTGAAAAAGTTCTGTCAACTCCGGAACTCAGTTTTTCCCCTAAGTTTGCAAACCGGTATGTGAACTGAAAAAGTTCTGTCAACTCCGGAACTCTGTTTTTCCAACAAGTTTGCAAACCGGTCTGCGTACCTTGACTCAGCCGACTTATGAACGAGTTGGATCTCCATTAATGATCTTTCTTGTACAAGTTTTTATTTTTATGGCGTATTTGATAACATGATAGAACTATTGTACTTTCCAGAAGCAAACATAATGTACAAACTACAGAAATGACATACATGTAAAAATCAGAAAACAAGACGGAGAAGAAGAAAAAAAAGCATACACTCGAAACAAGTTCTTAACCACGGGTTGTTTAACAGAAATGTGATGGCCATGGGTTATGTTCTAGAGTTGTTTTAGCTTCTTCCTCGTCATTTCTATTCCTTCTGTAACGGGGGTTCATAATGTTGCTCTGCCGGAACACACTCCACTTATATGGACTTCAATTTGCACAGACGTTTGTATCCCTATATAACTGGATTTTCTGGTTAATATCATCAGACAGTGTTCCCTAAACGTCAAAGTGACAGATCTGAAATATCACAACTTTGGTTTTCAAAAACAGACAATCTTGACTTAAATGTAATTAAATCTTAATATATTATCCAAGATGAGTAAACTTCCACGAATATATAAGCATTTTTTCCACACCCAAGTTCTTCATTTAGGTTCTGAAGATTGAATTCCATGTCGCTTGAAGAACTCCATGAACCCACATGTACTAACATCATAATTGAACTGCAAATTAAATAAAAAGAACATGTTGTAAGATTACTCAATTAATAAGCCATTACTACTACTCCCAACTATTCTCCTCAACTCAGCCATTACTACTCAATAAATAAGCCAAAATCAAGGCGAGTAAATAACCGTAGGCATAAAATTAGGAAAGCTTTGGTGCAAGAATATTCACTCTCCCCCAATTCTCATACTATTTCATAACTTTAAGCACTCACCATCTTTACCCCTGCGGGAGAGAAGACCAGTTCACAAGCCTATCATAAATGCAGATTACTTGAAATTTCTATTGAATGAGGACATGGTGAATGATTCAGATTAATGCAGAACTAGAAATCAGAACACTAAACTAGGGAAAATAGAACAAAGGTAATTGAATTGAACATAGGATTGATAACAATAAGAACGTGCATAATTGAGTATAGGTTAAAACCCATTACTCTTCGATAATCAATAGATTATAGTCATATGAAAATATAATAAAGTCTGGCTCCTAAAGAAAACCTAATAGCATATTTATACTAGAAAGATAGAACTAAACAAGGAAACCCTAAACTAAA
>JAJJMB010016978.1:0-34153 GCA_023531105.1 Papaver atlanticum
CAAGTTCCAAGTATTGCACCATTGATGTTAACAATGCAAGTCATTAGACAACTACGGCCGACACACAGGAAACTTAGAAAATTGCATATAAGAATACATACCTCCGGGATGAAAGTTCATGTAGGGTGTTATGTTGTACACACGACCTTTCAAAACCGTCCAAATCGAACCTTCTTTTCGATGTTGCTTAACTTCATCCATGGTAATGAGTCTTTTATTAGACGCTCCTTTCAATCCTAAAATGAATAAGATACGAGAAATAGAATAGCAGTAAGAATTTAATAGGCATCCAAATAGGAAACATACAAATATATAACATTGAACAAAAATATGATTTGGTAATGAACTTTTCAGTAACATTCAGTGAACAAACTAAATCAGCGTAAACACTAAAGTAGCACTTCCATTTCCACGTTTAACATGATAGAATGCAAGAATCCATTGACCAAAACCAATTGCCGTACTGTTCTTTTCCTACACAGTATCATATACAGCAGGCATCCAACCCTATCTCCCTTACATAACTCGTAAAACACAATCAAATAAGAAAACCAGACACACGCATCCTAAATCTAAGACACTTTCAGAGTAAATCCGCTACAAATTCCTTAACATTCCTAAGAAATCCACATCTATATGACCCAAAATACGATGACCTGAGCAATACTTCACATATAACCACCACAAGCAAATCAAATTCAACAAGTTGTTGTTCTGTAGCTACAAATTTAATTGTCATCAAATCATTCACTACATCAATCAGGGCATCATAAACAGGAATACACAACTTGAAAATGAATTGATTACCTGCAAGGTCAGGATGTGTTCTCGTAAGCTTTAACCAATCCATTTGACTATATCCTTTCTCAAACGGAACCTTTGATCGAACTATCGGCTTTCTAGTCGTAAAAACCTCCTCCTCATCCACAATTGGTTCTTTCATCACTTGTTTTTGCACTTCATCATTAGGTTTACCAGATGACATATCAACAACAGTAAATGATAATGAACCAACTTCCTTCTGAACCTTCTTAGATGAAGCAGCAGCATCATCATCAATATTACTAGAACTGCTTGACAAATCTTCTTTCAATGTAACACCACTGATATCAGGAACGTCGTTAGGTAGTTTTTCGATGAGGTTTTGATTGACGGGGAAAGTGAAATCATGGTTATTATCGTCACCCATTTCGATATTGGGGATAAAATTGACCTAAAATTGAGCTGAAAATTGGAAATTATAATCAAAATATGGTAGAAAAATCTTAAGATTCGAAGGAAATGATGGGGAAATTACAGTTTCAAAGTACTTACTGATGATGATAATGATGATGAGATGGGGAAGAATTTCGAGACTGCGAATATTCTTCTGTGGAGAGAGTTTCTATCTCAGTTGGTTCTTCTTTTTACATCAACGACTACACCACCAACCACCGCTGGTACACTTTGTTCACATGTTGTATTGTTGGACGAATTTTGTTTGACCAAACTTGTTGGAAAGTAATTGGATATAGGGTGAACATGGTTCCGGTTTTCCGCTAGAACTGGACCGAACCAAGCCGATAAGGGAAAAACTGAGCCGAACCATTTGCTAATAGTTGGTTTTGGTTTAGAAAAGATGAAAACCGAGATTAATGGTTTGGTTTTGGTTTGATATAAAAACCGAACCAGGAACCAAAGGTAAACCGATTAGTTTTTATACTTAGTTTCTGATCCTACCCATTGATTTAGAGTATAAAAGAAAACCCTAAATCTAATATCTCAGTATCCTATTCTCCTTCTTTCTCTTTCTCCCTCTCTCAGTCGCCTCCCCTCCCCACCCCAACTACCACAACTACTTGATTTTCTTCTTCATATCTTCCTTCTTCTTCGTTTTCAAATCATAAATATTATATATCTTCTCCTGATCTATAGATTTAGAGTAAACTTTAACTACTTTTTGTGTTTTTTTTAAAAAAATTGTCTGTAAATTTGTGTAAACAGTAGATTCATTTTTGTGTAACATTATTTGATTTAGGGTTTCACAAAGTGATTTTTGACTGTTGATATTGATTGGGTTTTGGTCTTTTTTCAGTTTGCAGACGGAGAAGAGGTGGTGGTGGTGGTTACTGATGTTAGTGGATTTTGGGGTAATAATCTCTTCTTCTTCTACTCTTTAACAGTTTTAGTATTTCAATTTGGAGGTGGTGGTAATAAAATTGGTTACTCAAATCTCTTAATTTGGAGTTTTTGGGGGTGTTTCTTACATTTATTGTTTTAGATTTTGGTGATTGTGAAATGGAAGATTATCAATCAACCCCTGTAAGTTCTTTTTTCTGATTTTGAGTTCATCTCTTTTTGTGTATGAAACTATGAACATGTTTTGAAGTTACCTGTTTTAATTACGAAATGAAATCTATATGGGATTTTGCTAAGCGTGTTTTTGTATGTTGTTGTGATGGAAGGGAATGAAATTGAAGGAAATATATGTTTGTATGACATGAAATTGAAAGAAACATATCTTAGGTTGGTGTATGTTGGGAGGAAAGGACTATTTGGATGTATTTTGATATGTTTTTGCTTATGTAACTTTGAGATGCAAGTTGGAGGGTTTCACTGTTGGCATTAAAGAGAATTGAAAGGCTGAAAAACTTGATGCCTTTGCAACTAAGAAAGTGAAGGTTGTTGACCCTGATGTATTTTACTGTATTTGGTGATTTACATGTGCAACTTTTTAAAATTTTGTTTTAGGGTTTACAGTGTTAATGTTTGATGTTTGTAGTTACTTGTCTTTTTATATAAGCTTAGTGTTTGATGCTTGAATGGGTGAATGTAACATAAAGGTCATCTGATTTTAATACACATACGATTTTGTGTATATGCAGGCTTCTACTTCTTCAATCGTCACTAAACAAGTCGTTAAGAAGCGCAAAACTACTTCTTCCCTATGGGATTACTTCGTAAAAGAGAAATCACCTTCAACAATGGCAGAGTGTAAACAATGTCATATGAAATTTAGAGATGATGTGAAGAAGTATGGAACCTCTTACTTGTATGCCCATGTAAAGAGGTGTATTCGGCGTTGCGTTAAAGAAGCTTCTACATGTACTGGATATGATTTAGTTTCAAATGTTTATGTTTTTATCCCTCAGACACTGGATTGTTGTTTCTTTAGAATGTTCATGTTAATGTTTTACCCTTTCTCTGTTATTTGTGTGTTTTTTTTTTTTTTATAAACTGTCAGTTACATGGAACTGACGTACAGTCGGTTTTCCATTAACCCAATGGAACAAACCGAAACCGGCTAAAACCGTTTAGAAACCGAACCAATGGTTAATGGTTTGGTTTGGTTTGGATTTTTAGAAACCGATAGTATTGGTTTCAATGTTGGTTTGGTTGGAAACCGAGCCAAAACCGACCATGAACAGCCCTAATTGGATACGAGATGTGAGTCAGATGTCAGATCGTTTGTTTTAAGTCTTTGTCGGATCCAATTCTTTTGTTTTATGTTTTAAGTCATACCTAATTTTTGACTAGATCCGTTTGAGTCAAGGAACAAAATGCCCCAGCTACCTTAGGGAAACAAGTCACTAATTTGTATGTTGAATCAGACGATATTAGTCATATCCAGACGACTCAAATATAGCCATTTTAATTATCATAGGGATAGGCAACGGGCCAATGTGGGTCCTCCACCCTCTTATTCCAGAAAGAAATACCATCGGAACTACAGAATTAAGACTAATACTAGTACTAGAGACTAGAGAGAACTAAGATTCTGACCGCTCGAAGAGTTAGGAGGGTGGTCAAACCGGCTTGTCGTATGTCTTTTAGGTCTTTTTTTTTTTCTTTTTTTTTTTTTCTGTCTAGCTCTATTTAGAGTAAATGTTGATCAACGCGAGCCATGTAGAACCTAGATGATGCATTTGATTATACATCTTGATCAACGCGAGCCATGTAGAACCTAGATGATGCATTTGATTATACATGTACTTTTTGGTAGAGAAAAGAAAATACGCATTGGAACTAGAAATATTGACTGGGATCCTAAACCAAAAGCATATTTATTTCGAGGGAATTAAATCAATTTCATAGGAAAACAATTTTACATATTTGTTAAATGGGAATAGAGGGACAATAAAAATAAGATTCTCCCAAAATTTGGAATATTCAGGACACATGGGGCGGTGGGTTTAGGATTCCCCTCGTCCTAACGTGATTTCTTTCCCACAATCCGAACGCGCCGTAAAGGAAAAGAAACGACAACAATCAAAATTACATTCCAAATATACAAAGACTGGATAAATTATCATTAGGATTAACAAAAATGCAAGCACCAAACAAAATAACATAAAAAGTTTCAATAGCCTTGGCAATATGTTCATAAATAATAATAATGCAGATTAAGTGCAAATAAATTCTTCAACTGAAACCAGACACAAAAGTAAATTCTTAACAGCCAAAGTCTTCTGCAATAGTGAATGACACGATGCCTCCCCAAATCACCATCCTATTAACTGAGAAGATAACCCTACATTCCTCCTTTGTCATCATTCTCTTTGACAAGCTGGTGGCGGAGAAATCCGCCAATTCCCTTAAAAGTGAAGCTAAACTGGGAACCTTCCGGGGATTTGAGGGTGACAAACTCAACAGCAGAATTATACTTGGTTGCAAGGGAATTGATGTAAAACTGACTTTCCTGAACTTCCGATTCTTCGTTATCGGTGAGAAAATAGAAGTCGTCATCCTCCTGGTCATTCTCCTCTTCTTCTTCTTCATCGAAATTCCGGATAGAAATCTCACCAGAAACACTGTTCTCCACAATGTACTTGCGGATATCCAGTTTTTCGCACACCATTAGAGTCTTAACAGCTCCCGATTCCAATGCCTTGAGTGTTTTCACAACACCAAAGACACAGCTACCAGTGTCATCCATATACTCGTCAAAGTACTTCTGAATCAAATACTTCTGCTGGATATACTTCGTATCGGCAAGAATTCCCTTGCACATATTAATTGTCTGTTTCGAACCCATGATCACCACCATAAGAAACGGACGCACAACACAATACTTTAGCCAATAAAGTAGGACTCAGCATATTAGGCCCTGTCAATGTTGACATAATACAGGGATGCCCACCAAGGATTAATCCTGATATATTTGGCTGCATGGTGTCTTGATTGATGTAAAAGTGTGTAGCTAAATCAGCTATCTTCCTCACGTAGTTGGTACATGCAAATTGAGCGCAGACTAGATCTGACATGCTTCCTATCATCTCCTTCTCTGGGAGAACAACAGAGAACTGGTGAAGAATTTCCTTAGTCATTCCACTTAATGTGCCATAAAGTGTCCTCTTATCATGCATCACTATGAACCCATACTTCTTGACATCAGTTTTTTGAGAGTCAGACATTGTAGCGCCAGAACAGATACACACAAGTAATAAAGAAAACCCTAAACTGCAAACAAACGCAACAAATAAACAAAAAAAAACTCCGAGCTGTTAGAATCCAAACGAGGGAGTCTCTTTTACTCCATATATACATACACACGTATGCTTTGCTTTTCCTTTAAGGATTTTGCTTTCTATAAAGACAGCTTGGCAGCTTGCCATCTGTTCTGTCCCTCGGATCCCATCAAATCAAGGGAAAATGGATGTTAGAATACAACGTGGGACTAATAATCTCAACACGCCCCCTCACGTGTAGCCTCGTTGGGTCTAACACGTGGACAATTAAATCCGGTGACGCGGAGTAAAGGCGCGGTCAAATGACTCGTCGCAAATAGCAACCAATTGGCAATGAGTGGAGAGGCCCGAAAGATTATAAACCGCAGGATCTTAGATTGCCCAGACAATGTGGGACTAATAATCTCAACAATGGACGATCAATGATGAGGTTTCGTTGGGGTATACAACTTTTTAAGGGGAAACACGGCACCTGGACCATATAGTAATTGTACGTCCCTATAGCACTTGTGTGTGCAAACAAAGTAGCCAGACACTGGTGGCGTGGTAAAAAATGATCATACAAAGGCAAGCTATTAGCATGACGTAAGAAGAGCATGGATTGACAATGTGCTCAGATATTAGAAGAAGTAAGCAAGATAGCAACATTTGTTACATCTTTTAAGATCTCCTATACAAGAAAAAAGGAAACCGCCTAGACAGCAGTTGCTCTTGCAAAGGATAGTAGAACTAGAACTCAAGGGACAAAGACATACACTCACCGGCCGGCCACAATTTCCTTTATCAGTTTTAATTGTTTTCCCAACAAAATGCCCACTATGGTAGACACCACAATCGATCTGTGGTTGCTGGAAACTCTTTTTGTAAAATCACTTGAATGTTGAAATCCCTAGGTACTCTAATAATATCAAAAGACTAGAATCATTTATTGAAAAATTGACTATTAACACAAGGAATTATGCACCCAAGGAGTCACAACTCATGAGATAAAGACCTTTCCATACCTAACACACATCATAAATGAATTAGCTAGGTTTTGATCTACCTCAAACTTTTATTTATAAATTCACTGAATGGCAATGTGCTTATCACTGTTATTTTTCAGTGTCCATGATAACTTTTCACCTAATGCAAATGTGAAACCGTGACGGGTAGGTAAAAATACTTAGTCGGTCCATCCCTGCTGTTTAAACCATTACCTCTAAAAGAGAGTTTTTGTGTTCATAGGTTCTCTTTTCAGATAGCCAAAAGTATGATATAATAACTCTGAAGAGTGGGCTGGCATGCATCCTTGCTCTTTAAACCATTACCTCTAAAAGACAGTTTTTGCTTTCATAGGTTTTGTTTTCAGATAGCCAAAAGTATCACACAATAACTCTGAAGAGTGGGATGGCATTTCTAGTATGATATGTTGCTTGGTAGTTGTTACTATTAAAAACACACAATAAAACCCAGACCCTGTTATAAATGAAGTCTTTTGGTAGAGAAAGAAAACAGATTAAGGCAAGAGAAAGATAACACACACCATCTCACTGATCTAAATCTCCCTTTCCTGTAAGTTCTGCCAGAATCATAAGCTTTGATAGTGAAGAGATCGGAAGAAGAAGAATGATGAAGAAGAAGGCGGCAGCATTTCTTTTCTTATGCTTGATCTTTTCGTGTTTGGTCATCACGATTTCAGGTGTGTTTATGTACTGTAATCTTTCTGCATCTATCGTATTTGTTTTTCCAGTTTATTAGTAATAAGTTCACATTTGAAAAAGAAATTCTTCTAGGGTTTAGGGTTTTGTTCAAAAAAAAAAAGAAAAAGCATAAAAAGAAAACTTTTATAAATGGAAACAAACAAAACCTCTAATTGTCAATGTTTGTATGAAAACAGCTGGTTTCAGCGGTGGTGGTGGACGTAGTGGCGGAGGTGGTGGTTTTGGCGGTGGTGGTGGACGTAGTGGAGGAGGCGGTGGTGGTGGACGTAGTGGTGGAGGTAGCAGTGGTGGTAGCAGCAGTCGTGGTGGAGGTGGTAGCGGCAGTCGTGGTAGTGGTGGTCGCAGCAGTGGTGGAAGTGGAAAGGGTGGTGGTGGTCGTGGTTCCTATTCTCCTGGAGTTGGTTCTTACGGTAATTACAACCCTCCTACTCGTCGACACTGCAGGACAAACAGCAGCCGCTGTAATGCTGCAGGAAGCATCATGATCAATCGGCATAAGGGTAGTGCATTCCCGTTATTTGTCACCCTCACTGCAATTGCCCTAGTTATGTAATTCAGAACAGATCTTTTAGGTTTTCATTTTAGCTATCTGAGTTATCAGTGTCTGCAGGTTTTCATTTTGCATTAATAGTGTTTAGGTACTCAACATAATGATGATCAGATCATTGATCGTACCATTAGTTGTTATTACAGCATTATTTAGTTAATTGTTCAGCATGTATTGAATTAAGAGGGTAGAGGGAGGATCCCCTCACACTCTTATTTTCAAACTATCACACACGTTGAGAGACATTTTCTTAACCAAAATCAAACGGTAAGGTATTTGAAGCTAATATTTTGGGAATATCCTCGCCTTACAAAGCTCTACATATCCAAAAAAAATGAGCTCATTCCGAAATACTAAACTTCACCATCTACCAATCTTAATTTTAACGGTTGAAAATTAGTCGACTTTCAATGGTCAATTTTCAAAGTAGTAGATGATGGAGTTATACGTTTCTGAGTGAGCTCATTTTTTGTGGATATGTAGATCGTTGTAAGACAAACATATCCCCAAAATATTGTTTTCAAATACGTTACCGTTTAATTTTGATTAAGAAAAAATGTCTCCAAACGTGTGAGATAGTGTGAAAATAACAATGTTAGGGGATCCCTCCTCTTGAATTAAAGTACTTGTTTATTGAATATGCTGGAATTATTTCTAAAGATCATGATTGAATTTATTGAATATGCTGGAATTATTTCTAAATATCATGGTCATTTCATAATCTCTATTTTGTGTTTCAGTAACGGTAATTTTATTGATTTTCTTAAGATAACAACTATTCTAATATTTCTGCCTTGTCACCATAGCTTCCTGGTTTCAACAAGCTCTCCTGGTGTGTTTTTAGTGAGCTTGTTAGGAAACTTCATGTGTCTTTTTTGTAATGCTCAATTGAGAGAAATCTCTCGGTATTTCCTATGAGTTTAGGAGTTAAACGTGGTATTAGGACATTGATTAGTCATGTACAAACTGCAAGTCCTTTGTTGAATTTTCTCTTTGGTGAGCTCTATGTATGTATATGGACGACGAAACAAGAAAAGGGAGAATTAGGAAGCAATACGATCAGTACTAATTCGTCTGTCCTTCATTTTTGTTGCTCCTCGTCACTTTCTCATGTTGCAACGTGAACTTATTTTCTCTAAGGCCTCTTCATGAGTTCCCATAACCTTTTTCATGCTAGTAAAAGCAAAGGCCAAAGAGATTACAAGACCAACGAACTATTACGGTATGTGCAGAAAGCCAGAATTCCAGAAACAGGACCAAGACACACCATTTTTTGGGGACCATGGTTTTTTTGTGGGGACCATTGTTTTATTTTGGGTAAGACATTAGAAGTAAATTTAGGTCACCCCTTATCTAGATATTTATATTAATACCTAAATTACCCTCCTGATTAATTTTGGGTAATGATTAGTTAGTGTTAATAATAGTTAGTGTAATGATTAGTGAAATGATTAAGATAAAGATAATTAGTGAGATTAAAAAATCAGATGGTTTTTCTTTTAAAGTAGAATTATTGAGAGAGTAAAGTTAGAGAAGATGAAGAAGAAAAACATGGAAAAAAATTTTGAGTTCACTAAGCTTGAGTATTCAAGTGATGATAGCTCATCTGAATCTTCATCTCCTTCCTCTCCTAGAGTATTCGTTAATCTTCAAACTTAGATAATGTTGGTTGAATTGATCTAAAATTTCAAAAAAATGAAAAAAATTTAAGTAGATTTGGGCTTGTTCGGCTACCTTATGTGAAGAACAGGTAACCGAACACATCTGAAAGTGTAGTTCGGTTACTTTTTCCAAACACGCAGGTTACCGAACTCGCTCTTAATGGAGGTTTTTAGTCGTTCGGTTAACAGACATGTTACCGAACTTTGTTTATAGAATTTACAGAGTAATGTTCGGTTTGCCCGCAATGTTGCCGAACTTTAGGGTCTAGAAGTTCGGTTGGTTCGCAACCAATATCTAACCGAACTTCGCGTTGATTAAGATTTTACCAAGTGTACAAAGTTCGGTTGTTTCGCAAACTTCATACCAACCAATATCTAACCGATCTCCACATGTATGCAATTAGTGAAGAGTTCGGTTTGTCAAGGTTTTTTGCGAACAAACCGAACATAGTGGGACAAGTTCGGTTAAATAGAAACTCAACATAGTGAGCAAAATAGCACAGTTCGGTTACATTGGAAATTTATTTTATTTTTTTGTAATATTGGTAAAGTTCGGTTAGAAAATAATTTTAGCCTTCTTTGCGAACCAACCGAACATAGTGGGAAAAGTTCGGTTAAATCAAAACTCAACATAGTGGGTAAAATAACACAGTTCGGTTACATTGGAAAAAAAAATTATTTTTTTTGTAATATTGGTAAAGTTCGGTTAGAAAATAGTTTTATCCTTCTTTGCGAACCAACCGAACATAGTGGGAAAAGTTCGGTTAAATCAAAACTCAACACAGTGGGAAAATAGCACAGTTCGGTTACATTGGATTTTTTTTTATTTTTTTATTTTTTTGTAATATTGGTAAAGTTCGGTTAGAAAATAGTTTTAGCCTTCTTTGCGAACCAACTGAACTGGCAGTTCGGTAACCTAATTTTAAATCCTAAGAAACCGAACTGTTCTTCGTGTTCTTCCTTTCAGGAAGTTCGATTAAGAAACTAGGGTTTTTTTGAAACTCGTCCTAACCGAACAAGGCACTGAAACTTCCATTTTAACCCTATTTTGATGATTTCTATTCAATTAAACGAATCAAAATCAAACCAACTAAACCAAAACCTTATGTAAACAATCCTGGATGTCTTATATATAGGTTAAACTTCCATTTGAACCCTATTTTGATGATTTCTATTCAATTAAACGAATCAAAATCAAACCAACTGTTTTTTTTTTCTTTCTCAAAACTAGTTCGTGTGCGGCTAGGGTATGGGAGGGTCTGATTTTTGTTTTTTGTTAATAGATTAGGATTAGGTTAAACTTTGGTAGTTATTAGTTTAGTTTTAATTTTAATTAGGGTTAAGGAAAAATTGGTAATGTCACTACTTTAGGACATCCCTTATAATTATAGGGTAGATGGCCTTATAAAACAATGGTCCCCTCAAAAAAATCATGGTCCCAAAAAAAATGGTTCTTAACAAAAACCATAGTTGGGCTTTATTGGCCTATAGACATACAGAGAATGCCTAGGCCCATGGGGTATGGATGTCCAATGGCCGAAGACTCAAAAAAGAAGAACGGTTTTTCGGGATCATGCCTTTTCTTAGGGACCATGGTGTGCTTAGGCCACCTTCCCTACACTCATAAGGGGTGTCCTAAAGTTAGGAAATTACTAATTTATTCTTTATCCTTGTTTAAATTATGACTTATTTAATAATCTCCCTCCTAAACCTACTAACTTAATTAAAATTCTAATTCATAAACACAAAAACACAATTTTTTCTACTAACCAAATGTCATTTTAAACTCTTCTCTCATCCTTTTGTTTTCTCTTCTATTTTCATAATCGTTTTAAATCCGGATTTTAGAAATTTGTATATTAGAGGTACTTTCCAACTAACCCAAATTTTTTATACATTTGTGATTGATAAATTGAGGGAGTAGTAATCATAACAATTGAAATTGCAGAGAGAAGTTTGGCTAGGAATTTTGTGAAAAAACTTTGTCGAATTAGTCGAACCTGCCGGAAATGAAGAACATGAAGAACAGATTGGATGTTTCGCAGAAAAAAATTCTTAGCCGAACTTTTTAATCTCCCAGCCGAACTTTTTATTTCCTAACCGAACTTTTTAATTTCTCATCCGACCTTTCTATTTCCTAGCCGAACTTTCTGATTTCCAAGCCTAATTTTCAGATAAAAGCTCGATTACGTCACAATTTTTTTCCTCATAACCCAACTTTTCTCTGAAATCATATATATTGAGTTCGGTTACTTCACAAAAAAAAATCTCCTAACCGAATTTTTCTCTGAAAACCTATTTATTGAGTTCGGTTACGTCGCTATTTTTTTCTCATAACCGAACTTTTCTCTGAAATCAAAAACTCCACTAAAACTAAGTTTGGCTACCTGTGTCTTCATAAACATTAGCCGAACTATATTTGTAAATAAGTTCGGCTACTTGTTCTTCAGATCTTGTAGCCAAACGTGTTTGATTTATCCCAAATCAAGCTACAAAATTTCTCATTTTCAGAAAATTTTGGTCAATTCAAGCTACATAAACTAAATTTGAAGTGTACCTGGGTAGTTTAAAGGTTCAAATTCAAAAAAAAAGAAGAGTTTTTCCAAAACTCTTATATTTTCATTCTTCTTCTCTCTCAATAACTTAACTAAAAAAACATAATTATTGATTTGATCTTACACTAATCATTAGAGCATCTCCAATGCAAGAGGTCAAGGTCTTAAAATATCATGACACCTAGGATTTAAGACTTTTCCCACCAAACTTTCATCTCCAATGCAAAGATGAAGGTCATAAAAAGGGATGACATGGCTAAGTTGGGGTAATGAATAAAGTCTAAATAAGACTTTCTCTTTGACCTTGGGTCTTAAGTCCATATCATCATTTGTTTCTAAAGTTAAACAAAAGTTGTTAGATAAGACCTTAGACATTGGAGATGAACTTTAGGTCAAAAAAATTCTCTTTAATTTCTTTTGTCCTTTAGTAATGACCCATTAAAAGAAGGTGTTAATAAAACCTCCACATAGGATGACCTTGACCATAAACATTGGAAATACTCTTAGTTAGCTTAATTACACTAACTAATCATTACACAAACTTAATTATGAAGGGTAATTTTGGTATTAATATAAGTATTTGGATAAGGGGTGGCTTAGATTTACTTCTAAATGTCTTACCAAAAATAAAATCATGGTCCCCTCAAAGAAAAACCTTGCGTCCCCAAAAACTCGTTCAAAAAGAAAAATGGGGCTTAGACCACCATACATGAATGAAGGATTTCCTTCTATACAGAGTGTCTATAACGATCTATATTACAAATGATCTCGGAAACAACTCAGTTTCTCTGTCTCTAGAAGGGTTAAGAAGAGATAGAAGGGAAAATTGATTATAATTTCATTTAGCTTCTCCATCAAACAAGATAGGTCTAAATAGTCGTAATATGAGTAACCTACACCTAGCACGTGTTACTCAACTGAGGCAAAACAACATAACTGCATTAATGGCTAACAAAGTATCCCTTAACCAGAACTACTAAAATATCAATGACTTAATAAGGTAACCCTTACTGAAGAGGTCAGCCCTTATCAGGGTCATGAAAATGTTTGGCTACCAAAAGCGTGAATTCAAGAAGTCGGAAACAAAAGGATTTTTCTTCATAAAAACAAGGTTTTTTGTTTTATTATTTTTAGAAATCATTGTTCTCTGAAACTAACTCCTAGCTTTTCGTGAAGTAACTTCTCAAAATGTATGCAGACACCCTCAACCACATCAGCAACAGGTTTGGTACACGACATTTCAACTATAAAATATTGAAAGATGAAAAGGCCAAAGAGATTACAAGACCGACGAACTATTACGGTGTGCGCAGAAAGCCAGAAACAAGACCAAGTCACACTCACACTAACAAAAACCACAGTTGGGCTTTATGGGGCTATATAATACAGAAAATGCCTAGGCCCATAGGGTATGATATCCAGTGGAGGGAGAAAAAAAAAAAAAGGCTTAGACCACCATACGTTAAATATATGGGTGAGCATTTGGCCCGAAATCTGCGGATTTTGCCGGGACCATCCGTATTTTTATGGGTGGGTGTTCGGATCGTTCGCTAATAGGTTGGATGCGGATGGTATTTTTGAAATCCAACGGATTACGGATTGGGCCCAGATGCAACCTTGAGAATCTGTTGGACATCCATACCTGTTAGTACTTTTTTTTTATCAAAGTTCTTCGACACAAATATTAAGTTAATACATTTGTTTTTTTTCCAAATTAGGTATTCCTTTCATGTCATTCTTTGATGAGTTTAAAGATAAGACCAGTATATGTAAATTGGATATATTTGATCCCAAGTAAACCAAAAAACATCTTACTTTAAAGGGGTCGGGTTTTTCTTTCTCTTCGAATTTTGAGTAACTTCTAAGCATTACACTAAAATCCAATTTTAAACCCTTAAGTAATGTAGTCATATCTCATGCACTTGTTGCTTTTATTTCTCTATTATAAACTTTAATTGTAAAACAAAATTCATCGGATTATCCACATCCAATCCGTACTTCCATTGGATGCAAATCCGTTGGATGCTGGGTTGAATGCGGATGCCAAATTTGAAATCCGTAATGAATTGGATTGGATGTGGATGAGGTGAAAACCGGTCCATACCGTCTCATGCTCACCCATAGTTAAATGGAGGATTGCCTTCTATATAGAATATCTGTAACGATCCACATTACAAATGATCTCAGAAACAACTCAGTTTCTGGCTCTAGAAGGGTTAAGAAGAGATAAAAGGGAAAATTTGATTACTATTTCATTTAACTTCTCAATCAAGCAAGATAGGTCAAAATAGTCGTAATCTGATTAACCAACACCTAGCACGTGCTACTCAACTGAGGCAGTAGACATTACTGTATATAATTTGATCATTAACGACTAACATAGTATCCCTTAACCAGAACTACTAGAATATCAATGAGTTAATAAGGTAACCCTTATGGAAGAGGTCAGCTCTTATCAGGGTCATGACAATGTTTGGATACCAAAAGCGTGAATTCTAGAAGTTGGAAAACAAAAAGGTTTTTCTTCCTAAAAAGTATAATTTTAATATTATTTTTAGAAATTATTCTGAAATTGTGTTCTCAAACTAAATCCTAGTTTTTCGAGTAGTAACTTCTCAAAATGTTTCCAAACACTCTCCACCACATTAGCAAGAGTTTTGATAGACATTTCAATTATAAAATATGGAAAAATGAAGCATTATTTAACGATTTCCCTCTCATCAAGAAATGTTAAATTTTACTGTTAGTTAAATTGATCTTTTATGTGTTGTCTAATCCACGAGAACATTATCAACCTAGAAAATAGTAATGTAAACTTAACCGAGGGTACCAAAGCATAACAAAGGGGAACAAAAACATAAGAAAAAAGGAATACATCATATCTAAGAGCTAAATACATGGTTTTAACACCTTTACTTCCAACTCCAAGTGCCTCCATTAAGCCACTTTTCTTTGGCAATAGTGTATCCAAAAACCACCCAAAACTACAAAAGGGAGTAATGATTGTTGTCCCATTGGTTTTACATTTGTGTTTTCGCATGACAATTATTTGTTCAAAAGAAGTAACAATCATTTCAAAGAACACGACATATGATTTCAGACATACCTATGATTTCAATATTTATGTCAAATTAGAAAAAAATTAGCAAATTATATTTCTTAAATAATTTTCAATATTTTAAAAATCACAAACGTTTGGAAAAAATTAAAAAAAAATTACAACGTAACTTCTACAACACATATATAGGTTTGGAGGCATTAGATATCTTAAATTAATAATTTATTACATTATAGATAAATTAACATTATTTTGCACATTTTTTTTTTGTTTGTTTTTTTGAAAGGAAAGCAAACATTTTATTACCAAAGCTAAAGGATACAAAATATAAATAAATTATCTGATATGAAGTCAGGTGTTGAGTGCATCCAACAGCTAGTGACAGAGTGTTTATTGGAGTACTTCGCCAGGCGGTTCCTAACCTTACTGACAGACCTATGTACATAATTACAGGACGCTTTAACAATAGTAGTTAAGTAGCTAACACACTATTTTATAATATAAATTTTTCCCAACATATATTACTAAGATTACCATTTACAGGTTGAACTAAATATAGGTTATCCAAGACAAAAAGTACCTTATCCAAGTGGAGAGACTTAAACCATTCCAATGCCATTAAAAGGGCCTAGTCTTCGGCATCTAGCATCGACGAGGCCGTTGTTGGCCAATATTTGATGCCTACAAATCTTTTTGTGGTAGAATACTAGATGATCATGGCACATTCTGCAGTATTATGATTAGGTAATAGAGGAGTCAACAAACATAACATTGCAGTCTCGAGATTGTAAGAGACTCTAATCAGTTATAAAAAGACGAGGGTACCCAAATACACCGCAATCTTTTCATATAAGTCCTTTATTAAGTGTGATCGTCTATGGACAAAGTCGAGACAATACGAGAACTATGGTATACACTTTGTGTGATCGTCTATGGATACGAGATCGAGACAATACAACAAAAAAGTGTTCACTTGATAATAAGTACGGTATTAACCGAAACACTATAGGATCAATATCAAGTGATTAGGATTAATGCACAAGTATATTTACTTTATTATAGTATAAAACAATTATAATGCGGAAGTAAAGTAAATAACACAACACAGGATTTTGTTAACGAGGAAACCGCAAATGCAGAAAAACCCCGGGACCTAGTCCATTTTTGAATATTCTCAGAATTAAGCCGCTATATAAAATCTAATACCAACTTCATATAGTTGAGACCAAGTAGACTACCCCTATCTACTTATTTTCCTCAGTATCCATGCGCCTTCGACTTCTAGAGTCACGCACGTGAAATAGCTACTCCTTTGGATCGTATTCCAATCAGCAAAGGAATTAATCTATTTGGTAACCACTCTAATCAATCTTTGGTAAAAAATATTTATGAGTTCTTGACAAAGGCTCTTCCGTTTAAACTAATAAACTCCTTTGTCTGGTTAGATAAATCTAAAAATTGATTAACGAAATAACCAATTTCTAGATTCACAATCAATCAATATAGAACTCAAAAGGTAACTATAAAGCGATGCCGATCTTACACAACTAGACAATCCAATTTATCAAAGATAAACATGATTTTAGTTGGATCCCATTCGATCAAGGTTTGTGCACAAAATTCACAAGATACGAAAACTAATAATAAAATCTTATTTGTCTTCAAATCTTTGATTGTCTTCTTAATAACCTGCACAACACAACTTGAATCCTCTTGTGATCAATCACACACAGAACGGAGTCTTTTAACAATGGATTATCACAAGATGTCTTTAGATCCGAAAATGGTTCTAAAGATCTCGTCGATACTTTGATCTAGTTTGAGTGAGCCTTATATCAGAAGAGAAGGTTCTCAAGAATAAACAAATTAGGTGCAATCAAAGTTTCAACAACCGTTAGTCAATGAAACCAATAATCGAAAACTAAAATAACAATGCAATTATCTAGTTTCCCACCAACGGTACTCGTAGAGCTTCTTGATCCCACAAAAGTTTTTAAACGAGCGGTCGTAAGAGATTTCTCCTAATTAAGGTACTTTCCTCTTCAGATAGACGGCTCTACCAGAAACAACACGAACAGAGTTTGCCTGGCTCTTGGGATAGTTTGCAAGAAATGCAAACTCAATTATTTATAGACCAAGGTTGCTTGGACAACAAGGAAATTCCAAAACCGAAAATATTCTCAAGATATTCATTAAAGTACCTAATTTCGGTTTTCCTATTTCCAATTAATTACCAAACCATATTTCCGAAAAATCCCTTAGAAAACTTATATTATTAGTGTAGCACATTTGATATTTTTCAAAGGATATGCTTTAATTTTTGGTAATTAAAACATATATATTATGAAAATCATAATTAAATGTTTTTCAATATTTCGGTTCGGGGTCACCTTGAGTATCAAGGAATATCTTTGAACAATTAATGATAAGAGTTATGTACAAGTTCAAATAATGTTGACATCTAGAAATTTCTCAGCAAACCCTGATTCCAACCTTCACACAAAACATAAAGAAATATGTGAATATTTCAAACTCGGTTTTGCTCCTTGGGGTAGGTTTTACCATGACTCACAATGTAAGTTGTGATTGGTTATCCCATGCTTCCCAAACTAGGTTGTGACTGGTTACACCATGCTTCCCAGAGGTATCTTATGAACGGTTACACCTTACTTCCTGAGTTAGCTTGTGATCAGTTACACCTTGGTTCCCAAAGTAGCTTGTGACCGATTACAACCAACTTCCCAAATTAGCTTGTGATCGATTACACCTTGATTCCAAAAGGTAGCTTGTGACTGATTACAACTTGCTACAAAATATAGGCTATGAACGGTTATACATTCTCAACATAAGTTAAGATAGGTTCTACCTTGTCATCTTGCATTGGTCATCCGAAAGATATTCAATAAGAACCGGACCAATCATGATTTCCCTTCCGATTATGATACAAGTTCATACATCTACTTCCTTAAAATAATGTAATAATACATAGTTTTCTAGGATGAAATCATACCTATATATTACACATAATCAAGTAACTAAATACAAAGATTATGTTGATGTCGTATTTACGAAGTTCCAAAAGATAAGCGTTCATACTTCGTAATTCAATAAATTCCTTGGCACTTTGATCATAATGATATGACAAAGTCTAACCACTAGAGTAATATATAGATACAGCTTCGCATGTTACGTTTTCAATATAATCCGACTTGAAAGATAAGTTACGATGGAAACAAGATCAAGTCAATATTACTAACTTCAAGTGTAAGGATGATGTTTTCGTTGTATTCGTTAATTTTTCACATTCTTCAGTTCTTCGGAGTAATACTTGTACGTCTCAACATTCCTAGACTTTCTAGTCTAACCTAAACGAAGTTGACTCTAGTATTTAACCAAGCGACTCTAGATGAGTTTTGATACTAAAATATGACAACCAAACTTGACATACCAATGCTTGGTGGGTTCAATCGAGATATGCTCTAACAAGTTAAATAAAATTGTGTAGAAACTGGATACGGTTAATGCATAACATGTCCCATTTTGCGATGTAAAGATAAATTTGATGAATAGTGTCAAGCCAATAGTTGATCTGATGAATAATAACTGTTAGGTATTGTCTTTTATCTTCAAAGGAGGATTGACACCTTGCCTTCCAAAATTTCCATACAACTACAATAAAAAAAAATTGTACTTAAAGCAAATCTAAAGTTTGGGCCACATCAATCCAATTTTTAATTCACTGAATGACTGAAACAGGGATTTGCAGTTGATATAAAGTCTGAGGAAACTTACCAAACCACACAGCTCTTTAGCAAGGACATCGAGAGAAAAAATTGTCTAATATTTTTGTAGCATTGGTAGGTGTTTTTGAGTATCAAATCCTTGCTTATATTATCTATTATTATTTCGTATTACTTTGTATTATGTTTGTTTTCTATTTTTCAGCCATTATTGGGATAAATCAACCAAAAGGAGTGGAAATAGCTATAAAAGTGTTAAAGAAGTGATGTCTACTAAAGGAAAAGGGACAAACACCAACTGTGACTAATTCAAATTCAGGATTTTTTATCACTATCTTGTACATGTACATAATTGAAATACGAAGACAATGCAGAATTAGCTAAAGTTCATATAGGTTGGGGGTGTGGTATGATTTTTAATTGTTGTAGAAAAAGTGGTAATAAGATTCGTTCAACTCGGACTTATGAAGAATAATTTTTAGACTTAATTAAGAAAACTAGAAAAATCAAAATAATGTTTTGGTCGAGATTATAAAAAGCACTGAGACTCAGGATTCCACCAAATTCCATTCATGTGATTCAAATAATAATTCAAATCAATTATAGCTCAAATATTAAAAATATGCACTCTTATTCTTTGCCAAAAGTATATTTTTGAAAAGCAATGACTGTAAATCAAAAGAATGATGTATCAAAAATACATTGACCAAGCATACATCATCAAACAATATCACACCCATTCAATAAAAATCATAAATCAATTAAAAATCATGCAAATAGTCATAAAAGAATTATTAGAATTACCACATGCGTGAAATAGGGCTTCCTCCATCATCCCATTGTTGGGGTTTAGCTCCTCATGGTAAAAATATGCTCAAAAGATAGAAACATGGCTCAAAAGGTGTTTTTATTGAAGGAGAATAATAATACAGCGAATCTGCAACGCTTTATAGTCGTTACAGAAGTCACCGTTACAATTGAAGTGCTGTTAATAAACGATAAATCGGTTCTGCTGTTGAAGAACGACACTCGTCTGCGACTGTTCCGTGTGGGTCAATATTCTTCGTGTTCTTCAGCAGCAGCAGCAGAACCCAGTTTCCTGCACCTTTGATTTCTCGGCTCTGTCGTGTTCTAAACTTTCCCTAAATTTTGACCCCCCTTCTATATGACCCAACCAATCTATTTATATCAAAAAGAGCGATTAAATCTCTCCAAAATCTCTTCCTTTCTCTTCACGGCAAAGTTGCGGCAATTTCTTGTTTTAGAATTTATACGCGTTTCTGAGCTTTCCTTTTGATTCTATAATCTTCCTTAGAAAGATACCAATCTTTGGGAAGGTTTATAGCACTTTAATCTCTCTAAAATTTCCTAAAACAGGTCACACACGTGACTTTCCTTTTTTTGCTATTGTGATGAAAATCCATCGATTGAGCCCAGTTTAATCAATTTCAACACCCATATTAGATTCCTAGACCCATAAGGAGTCTATCCTATGAAAATCAGAGGTTTAGTCGACCTCAAACTCCTCCAAATCACGATCACCAAAACTGCCAGAAATGTGTTTATTTTCCCGCCAAAAACAGAATTTTGAGAAGAAAGTGATCTCCCCCTATCCAGTCCCGGTCTGTGTTTAGTAGCTGCTTGGAAATGGGTTACCCCTTATCCGTTGCTGGAGTCCGCATAACACTCGTCCCTTGGGTTGCATTTATCAACTTTTCGAGCCAATTTCGCCGCAAAAGCTTTTTTCTCCAAAAACACCTACAAAGAGATAAAATACCAAAATAAGTACAAAAATGGGTACTAACAGTATACACAATAGAGATGAAAATAGACACATAAATGCGTCTATCAAATACCCCCAAACTTATTATTTGCTAGTCCCGAGCAAATCAAAACTACAAAATAAAATCCTAACTCACTGTCGCAGGCATCGTCGATTGCACTTAGCATGTGCAACAAGCCTTTAAACCCCTAGGTGGCCCTAGTTGCCGAGTTATAGTCTCGGGAGGATTTACTAGAGATATACCCACAAAACCTTTACTCCAGACCCTAGCTATCTACGTCGAACCTTGGAATGCACTAAAGAACCTCCTTGGTTGGCATACTTATTGATTACGGGAGGAAGTACCCTGATGCGAAATTCCAATTGCTGTATACGAGTTTGCACTCAAGCATACTAAAATTCATATATAAGTGACAAAGCTCTACTCAGATAGTCGCACTATGGACATCAATATCCGGAATCAAGCAAATCACATGAATAGATTAAAAAGATGGATATAGAAATAGATGGTTGCGAATGGACTTCAATGCCAAGATGAACCTATGACCTAGTGGATTGATATACTGGTCTGGACTAATATCAACACAACTGGCATATACAAGGGAACCAATGGTCGACAATCCTAAATCTACATCAACTCAGCTGGCATATACAAGGGAACCAATTGCATCTAATAAAGGAAGGTTTATGGTAACTTGCTTAAAAACCTCCAATATGTCATTAAAGTTCGATTCCTTTTTTGTTGGTACTAATAGCTGGGGAAATGGGGCTCTAGGCACAGAATCAGACTTCTCAGGGACCGAATTGACATCATCAGACACTTTATCGGTCTCCTCAACTATGGGTGTTCCTGAGGGGTGAACTACAGTATGTCCACTATCAGGCATGGTTACTCCATTGTCTACAATTCTACCACTCCTAAGGGTTCTAATAGCATTCAATTGATTCGATGATTTTGTACCTACTTCATGAACTCCTCTAGGGTTGGGTTGTGTTTGACTAGGAAACCTACCTTTTTCTCTCAAAGACTCATTTATCAGACCTACCTGGGTTTTTAACTCGGAAATAGCCTGACTATTTTCTTGTCCTATCTTGTTACTAGCTTGTAGACTTTGTTCTACTGATTGCTGAAATTTTGCAGTTTGCTGAGTTAACAAAACGAGGGACTCCTCTAGGCTTAGGGTTTTCTTATCCGACTGACCCGAAGGATTCTTAGCATAACTAAAGCCTGGGGGAGCATTAGAATTACTAAACTGACCTTGATTCTGGCCTTTAGACCATGAAAGGTTCGGATGGTTTCTCCACCCCGGATTATAGGTTTCTGAATATGGGTCAAATTTCTGACGATTATCGAGTCTAGTGTTATTATAAAGAGCATTGGCTTGCTCTTTATTATTCTGGCCTTCCCAAAAAGGCTCCAATCTATCACTAGTGTGACCCACTTCTAGAGCTTCTAACCTTTTAGCTATCGCAGCTATCTTGGCATCTGATTCATAGCCTCTTTCTACCTTATTAACGTTTCCTCTGCTTAGAAGAATTGTTTTCTGGGGTTCCCTACTATTTTCCCATTGTTGGGTCTTTTCGACGATTTCATTCAAAAATGTCATCGCCGCATCAACAGTTTGGTTCTCAAACCCACCTGGACACAGAGCTTCAACCGTGGATATTGTGGAATAATCTAAACCCTCATAAAGGATCTGAACTAGCCTAACCTTTTCTAAACCATGGTGAGGACATTGTGTTAACAAATCATTGAACCTTTCCAAATACCTATACAAAGATTCTCCCTCTTGTTGTGAAAATGTACAGATTTGCGTCCTAATAGACGATGTTTTATGCCTAGGGAAAAACTTATTGAAAAAGGCAGCTATAAGTTGTTCATATGTTTCGATTGACTCAGAAGTCAAACTATACAGCCACGATTTGGCTTTATCTTTCAGGGAAAAGGGAAATAACCTAAGTTTCAAAGCATCATCATCTAAGCCTCTAATTCTTAGGGTACTACAAATTTCTTCAAAATCCCTAACATGGAAATAAGGGTTTTCATTTTCTTTCCCTAAAAAGATTGGGAGCATCTGTATGGTCCCAGGTCTAAGCTCATAATTGGCTTCTGTGTCAGCTAACTTAATACATGAGGGACGAGTAGTCCTAGTCGGATTAAACAAAGCTTTCAAAGTAGCCATTTCTGGTGCTATCGGAGTATTGGGGATTCTCTCCTCAGTAAAAGGAGTACGTTCAAAACAGGACTCTCCGAAAATCGGACCTTCTAGGTCAAGGTAATCGAGACGCTTTGAACTGCTAGGTTTTTCTTTAACAAATCTACCTAGGGCGTCTCTCTTACGTTCAGGCATACACACGAATTTCCTAAATTGGAAGGGTAAGCAATCGCAAAACAAGGACGACTCAACCAAATCAACCCTATTGATTTCTAGCAAACAAAAAGCATGATGGCTCCACTTAGATTGTTTCTAGACCAGCTTCTACTCTTCCAAGAGGCAACTGGGTATAATTTTAGCAAACCTCGTAGGACGATCTGAATAAAGTAAGTCGAAGAGAAGTAGGAGAAGCTCAGAGGAGCTTTGATACCCCCACCTCTTTGGCAACGTTTCCCTGGGTTACAAGGCGGCTCTAATCGACTTACAGTAATCTTCCTGAACTTTGAGTTAGGCTAACAAGATACCCAATACGATCCTTTTGAACGACTTTCCTATAAGCTCGTTACCCTATCGGTCTCGTTCTAGTCAATATTTTAAGCTTAGGTTCGCGTTCGGTATCGTTTTCCTAAGGCGGGCAAGAAGAGAACGGTGATGAAATCCGAACCCTTATCTTTTATGGCCAGGCCTTGCCCTTTACTAGGAAAATAAAAGTCCGTATTCAGTCCTCAGCATATATGCACCTTAAGGAAGACAGTAAACCCGCTGACAGGGGATTCGCGGGTGTTTAAAAATTTACCTCCCGTACCAGACGGGCGAAGAACCGCTGAAGTCGACTCGGGCCACTGACTCCTGTGTCAATGTGCGAACCCGAGGGGCCGAGACGATATCGTAATCGTCGTCCTTCCCTGCAAACAGTTTATATATTTAAGGATACCCTTCCGTAGGGTATATAAAAATAATAATAATGTCCCAAAGTCCAAATGTCCAAAAAAATAAAAATTACAAAAATAAAGTCCTATTTACAATTTCTAAAAATAAAAATAAAAAATAAAAATAAAAATAAAAAAATCTAATTAATTAAAAAAAAAATATCTTCGTCTTTCCTCCGTTCTTTTCGCTTTGTCTAGCTTTTAATCCCCCAGGTCTTTCGTCTCCAATTCCTTTTTGATTCAAAACCTGCAACAAAAAGACAAATACCCAAGAAACGTAAAAAAGAACAAAAAGAAAAATAAAAATAAAAAATTAAATAAAAAATAAATCTAAAACCCTAAAAACAAGTCCGCGTCGGCGGCGCCAAAAACTGATGTCGTTTTATAGTTGTAGTGGTAAAAAGGTTCGTTGCTCGAACTTGTGAAGGATTTTCGAAAATTAAATAGAATTGTTTTGACAATAATAAGAAAATACCGAGACTTTGGATTCCACCATTGACCAATTATTTGATAAACTCTAATCAATATTCATGCAATATTCTTCTTTAAAGTGATTCTAATATTTGCCTCTAATAGATTTTTGAAGTAATAATTGTAAGCACGAAGCATGAAACATCAAAAGTATTAAAACCAAGCATGTCCCATCAAAACACTTCACAACTACTCAATAAAAACCAATTTTTCTTTTAAGTTCTATGCAAAAAAATCATGTAAAATAATTGCAATAAATAATTAAAATAGAACTATACCACTTTTCATGGAACAATGTCTTCCTCCGTCGCCTCGGCTAAGTGGTTTAGCTCCTCATATTAATCACTTGCTCAAAATACATATTTGGTGTTCAAAAGTTGATTAAAAGAGTGAAAAGTGCTAAGCAGCGGATTCTGTAGTTGCTGAAGGTCTAAAGCAGAAGTCCGAGTCGTTGCTGAAGAGCTTCGGTGACTGCAGGAAGATGCGACCGTACCTCGTTGTCACTGAAAATAAGTCTTCCACTGCGACTGATTCTGAAGGTCTAATGTTCTTCGTCTTCTTCTTCTTCTCAGCAGCAGCAGGAAAGTTTCTGTATCGACTCTGTTGATTTTTTTCTCGCTTCTCTATAGCTCTAAACTTCTCCAAACTCCCCCAAATTGTTCGTATCTCTAAATATGACTTGAATCAACCTATATATAGCCTCCAAACCACAAAATTACTCGAGTTAATCCAAATATTTTCTTTTTTCTTCACCGCACGTTATGGGATTTTAATCTTCTTTTTACGCGTTAACTTGGTTTCCAAACTCTCTCAAACTCTCTCAGGACTGAATAAGGACTCCATACACTCCTATCTTGCCGTAAACTCTTCACAAATTCTTTTGTAAACCGAAAATAACTCAAATTGTGAATTCTCCCTGTTTTGCTCCAACACGGATTTCTATCCCTGTTTAATCGATTCTACAGCCCATACCATACTTGTTTATCCTTAACATAGTTAACCCAACGAAAATCAGCCCTTGAATCGCCTTAAAAATCGTCCAAAAATCAAACAGAAAAATTCTGTTTTCTGTAAAGAAAATTCCCGCCAATTTTTGTTTTGAAATTTTTAGAAATTTGACCTCCCCCTATCCAGTGCCGGTCTGTGCTTAGCAGCTGCTTGGAAATGGGTTACCCCTTATCCAAAATGAGAGTCCGAATAGCAAGTGTCCTCCCAGGAGCCTTTAACAACTTTTCGAGCCAATTTTCCCAAAAATGTTTATTCCCCAAAAATACCTACAAAGGGATAAAATACCAACATTAGTACAAAAATGGGTACTAAAAATATACACAATAGAGATGAAAATAGACACATAAATGCATCTATCATCATACCAGTCAGATAACTCCAATAATTGAAGATTCTTATAAGAAGAAGACAATTCAGCAGTGGTGGATCTTTTAAGCAATCCTTGCATTTTGGTCTTAATATTACTAATATTGGTCGTAATATTACCCAAAGTTTCCTTACTCCATTTAGATAACTGAGACTGAGTAATACATGGTTTGGTATGAAGTTTAAAAGCCGGAGATCCATAGAATTCTTGATTTCATGCTTTGTAGTATGAAATTATAATCCTTGTGACTTGACCAATGTTTGTACATGCGAAAAGGTTTGAATAGTCTATTGTTGTTTGGGTTGATCTTAAGTGAATTCGGGTAATGATCAGACCCCAAAAGAATTAAATCTGACACAACAACTTTAGGAAAATCTTGATGACAATCAACATTCGCAAGGGATCGATTCAGCTTTACATTAATGAGACTATTACCTTGTCTATGATTTGACCATGTGAAAGGATCGCTCGCGCTAACCACATCATAGGATCCGACAAGATTTATATGAAGAGAAAAAGCATCTCTATTGTTGTAAGATAAGGAACCACCTTCTTTTTTTCAGCTTGAGAAAGAGTAATATTGAGATCCCCAAACATTACTCAAGGTAGATTATACAACACATGCAAACTTTTGATATCAAACCACTGATAATATTTATCTGGCTCTTTCAAAGCACCATAAAGGCTTGTAAGGATCCACTCTCCAACCGCCACATAAGTCTTAAGAAGAACAGAACACAAATTATTTTCCTCTTGAATAATATCTAAAGAAAAACTATCCTTCCACATAAACCAATGCCACCAGAAAGACATATTAACCCTTGTATCCATTGATTGTGATAAGCGAACTCTCTACGATAACGTGTCATTTTCCAAACCCAAATTTTAGTTTCACATAAGAAAATAAGGTCTGGAGAATGGGTGGATATTTCATTCTTTAAATTTTGCTTAGTTATGGGATTACCTATTCCTTGCACATTCCAAGCCAATAATTTCATACTTTTAACCCCTCGTTGAATATCAGAGGAGACATCAGGAAAATAAGGGGTCCAAAGCTTACTGTGAGGGTAAATGACACACCACCAAGAGGACAACAAATAGAAACACATAAGACAATGAAACTGATGAAATAGAGAGAACTAATTGAAACATGTATGCTGAAAATTCAGAGTAGGGTGACCGCGAGAGGAAAAACAACCAACGACACAACCAATAACTTGAAATAATGAAAGTTGAAAGAGAGTGAAGTACTTGAAAAATTCACCAATTTTCGCCAGTTACATCGCCAACGACCTTCTCTCCTTGAGATGTATTATTCCCTTCAATTTGTACAATAACTCATACTTTTAAGTTAATCTTTTTTTTTATTACGAACATAAGAATTCATATACTCAAATTTGAATCTAAAATATAAACAGTGCTATCTTGCAAACATAAGAATTCGTACATTCAAATTGGGAATTTGAAATTTGAAATCCATAAGATGGACAACATGATGAAACGGTGGAACTTCTAAACTGGATTACACCAAAACTTCTAATCGACTTAAGGATTACATCAAAAGTTATAATAGACTTAAAACTTAAATGAAATACTAATTACTAAACATCCTTGTTCTCTTCTAGATTTTTCTTAAAAACGCATCCATCTTGACTTTAATACTCTTTGATTTGCCTTCGACCAGAACAAATTGCGTAAGGGAAGTGGTGTAAACATGGGTGGATATTTTGATGTTATCCTCGTCACTGTCATCAACAAAACAAATACAATTCTGAAGATTCATTTTCACTGAATCCATTAAATTTTTCATCTACTCTTGTTCAATCGACGGATCAACTATGATTGCAGTTATGACTTTCTTCGACGATTTAAATTTAGTCATATGCTTTTGAGTTATCAATTTGACACTGTTATTTCCGTTCTAAAATTGGCATTCACGTCATTTTTTCCACCAGTGATGGTCGTAACGTCAAAACCTTAATATAGACAACACAATCAAACGATTTTTATAACTACATTTTTCAATTACATTCCTAAGCTTTTTTTTTTTTTTTGAACTTTTCAATTACACTACCAAATTTCTTACTCATGCCATGTTCTCCCGGATAATCGCCAAGATTCATCTTTTTATCACCAGAAATACTATTAATTATTTAATATTTGAGATCTTATAAATACTTAAGGAGTGTTTTTGTAATGTGTTAAAATATATATTGTCAAAATTATTATTCTAGTTATAAAGGCTCGTGATGGGGCCACAACATTTAATTATTATAGCCAGTTTTGATTTTAAAAGTTATAATATACTTTCCAAGTTGAATCTTCATTAAAAAAACAAGCATTTTTACTTTAAAAACGAATTAATTTGATATATATGGGAATTGATGTTTTACAAGGAATTGGCGGGGAGCCTGGCAACAAGTTGCGCTCCAACACCTTTATGGATCACGATACCTAATTTATTTATGGAAGAAAAAGTTTTCACCTTTTGCATTAGCATCATACCAACAATAATAATTATGAAGCCTTTTCAAAAGTTTAACAAACTCTTCGCTTATCTCCCCTAAACGAATTATATTTGTTTTCTTTTTGTTGTTGTTGTTGTATGTAATACCCTGATTTCGGTAGTGGTTCGCCGATGAAATGGAATATAAGTAATGATTTTTCCTTTCCTAACACTGAGTCCTTTTCAGCACAATTGGCTCCAGAGTTGGCAGAAAACTCTGCAGTTAAGCGTGCTCGGGCGGGAGTAGTCACAGGATGGGTGACCTCCTGGGAAGTTGTTGCTGGATTACCGCAGCGATTCCCGTTGAAAACCCCACACTGCCGGATATCCGCAGTGGCTAAGTGGAGACAATATCGGTGGATGGACGGGTCATTACAAATGGTATCAGAGCCGACGACGAGTCACCTGCCGAGGGTGAGAAGGTACGCTGGACGGGGTTGGTCCAGGTGCTTCTCATGAGGGGCAGGGAACGTCGGAGATCTGGGATTGCAAATATATTTCGGTGCCGAGGACGGCTCCAATTTAAGGTGGTGGTACTGTAATACCCCGATATTCGGCAGTGGTTGGCCGAAGGGAATATAAGTAATGGTTTGTCCTTTCCTAACACCGAGGCCTTTCCTAACTCTGCAGTTAAGCATGCTCGGGCGGAAGCAATCCAGGGATGGGTGACCTCCCGGGAAGTTGTTGTTGAATGACCGCAGCGGTGCCCGTTGAAAACCCCACACTGCCGGATGACCGCAGTGGCTAAATGGGGACAGTATCGGTGGAGAGATGGGTCATTACATTGTATGTGACGTTGTTTATGCAACAGTAGTTTTAAAATCAACTTATGAATATTTAAAAACAAAAGCCTTTATTTTAGTTAAAAAGGGTAAATATTTTAAACAATATCTTGTTGCTTACATGTTTACTATTTTCTACATTTTTGGTTGCTTGTTGATTAATTTGCTTCCAAAGATGGTTGTAGTTGATTAATGTGTATATGTATTCTTTATTTATTTATTATTGTTGTGGTATTTTGTTGAGTCTCTAGGCTGTTGGACAACCTCATTGCTAGTTACTTTGATATCTTTATCAAAACGAACTTAATACCCTAATCGTATATTTTGTTTCATTTAAATGACATTTCTAATTGATATTAGTGATGTCATGTTGGGTGCGTATTTATCTTATAAACTTGCTTTAAACTTGTGCTAAATAAAACTGGTTATATAGATAGTAAGCTAACGAGATGGTGTCAAGGAATGACAACGGTGAAGTAAAAGAAGTTTCTTCGGATAAGATCGAGGTAGACTTTTTCTTTCTTTGATTTTGTAAAAAAAAAAATTGGGAAGAAATTTTAACGTGTGATCCGACTTGGGTCCGAAAATCATCCCATAGACGCGAAATTCAATATAAAAAATTATCAAAAATTAAATTTTAAAAGAAAAACATTATGTTAATAAAGAACGCACAATTGGGGATATTTATATTAATTGGGGGATATAAATTACTATCTCCATCCAATAGTGTTTGTTAAGGGGTGTTTTTTGGATTACTAAAATACCCTTTAGGTTAATACCCTTCCATCTAAATTAAAATTTAAAACTAAAACTAAAACTAAAAATCAAAATCAAACCCTACCAAGTTCTTAAAGATAGGTTAAATTGATTTGTTGTTGAGCAAGAAGAAGAAGAAGAAGAAATGGCTTCATTGAGAAGGTATGTGATACCCAATCTTATTTAAAGTGTTGTTGTTGTTTTAAAATTTCGTTTGGGTTAGAATCATAAACTGAAACCTTTCAGTTTCAGTTTCAATCCACTCCCGTCTAGGGCTGGCAACGGATGAAAATCCGATTCCGATAGGTTAGTAATTATCGGAATTCTGAAATCCGATAACATCCGACGGAATTTTAAAATTCGAATCCGATTCCGATAGGTTAACTTATCGGAAATCCGATAACTTCCGATAATTACTAAAAATATGAAAAAATTGAGTAAAAGGGATTAAAAATTACTAATCCGGTTAGAAATTCCGATAAATTCCGATAATGTATGATAATTTCTAAGAATACAATTTCCGATAGTCAACATCTTTATCCTAGAGGTAGGAAATTACTAATACATTCCTATGTGTTATCGGATGTCGGAACTTAACAATCGGATGGGGTCTAATCCGATTCCATTACGTTAATGGGAAAAAATCCGATAAGAAATCCGATCCGACATCCGATATCCGATATAACGGATAAAATCCTATAGGATCATGAATTCTCGGAAACGGATTTCGGATTTCGGACTATTATTGACAGCCCTACTCCCGTCATTGTGTTCATGATGAATACCATGCCGATATCTTGTGCCGGCATGGATGTTAGGATGAATACCATGCCGATACTGAGTGCCAGCATGGATTTTAGGCATGGTATACCATGCCAATACTGAGTGCCGGCATGGTATTTCAGGATGAATACAATGCCGAAACTTTCTATTTCAGACAGATTTTCTGTATGTTTTTGTCCTCAAACTGGCACGGTTCACTTGGGAATCGACCATGCCAGCACTACTACCGGCATGCTCGATAATGAACTTTTTGTGCCGGTAATATACTTACAATTTCAAAATTGGGGGATATTGTGTATCGGCATGGTGAAAGTATGAATTCCATGCCGATTTGGTCCCTACCGACATGGTATTCATACTTTTACCATGCCGATACTGAGTTTTTCAGCGTAACAATGGCGAATTCATTGAAAATAAAATAAAATTTAAATACATTAATTCTTATACATGAGTAATTGGAGCACTTGTATGTTCAGCTTGTTTACTTTCTTGGGTTGGTTTTTCACCTAAACTTTCATGATCATAAATATCTTGATTTAATGTTGTTGCATCAACAAATTCAATGATAATGATTTATTATAATGATTATCAAACTAATCTATCACTACACCATTTTAAGGGATTTGTAACCCAGTTTCTGTTGCGAATCCCCGTTGTTTTTTTTCGTAACAGAGGACTGCCGTTGCGAATTTTACAACCTCACAGGCAAGGTTGCGAATTGCAACTGCTCTGGGTTCAAGCGTGTGAACCACGTGCGTGGTCGGGAACACTAGAACTTATAAACACGCCCCAGTCAAACTTAGGTCAAGACTTCTTCTTTTTTTCCACTCTTAATCCCAATCTAGGGTATATCCTTCCCTTAATCGAGTTCTATCTTCATTTTTTCTCCGCCAAACCACAGAGACTCAGTCTCTCCTCCATCTCCCCTCCTCTCCTCTCCTCTCCATCTCTATCTCGATCTGCTCAGCTGAACTCTGTATTTTATTCTCAATCTCTAAACTCTATCATCGTGTAGAACTCTATCATCAGGTATAATTTTTGACATATTTTTTAGGGTTTATAGATTTCGATATCTAGGGTTTCAGTTGTGATTTTTAGGATTCAGAGACTTTGATTTCTAGGATTTAGAGATTTTGATTTAAGTTTATCGAATCCTAGGGTTTCATTTAAGTTTTTCGGTTTTAGGGTTTGATCTTTGATTTCAGTTTTTCGATTTCACTTGTGAATCTGATTCTTTCGATTTCTTTTTTTTCTTTCCACTTTATGGTTTGTTGTTTATCTGAATCTAATACCTTTTTTTTTTCCATGTTAGGGTTTGTCAAGATTGAAGAACTGAAGTTCAGTTCATTAGAGTTTGAAGAAGAACTGGTCAAAGTTGGTTTAGGAAGAACTAAGAAGGTATATCCAACTATGAAATTGTTTTGATTATTTTGGTTCCTTTTATATTTTCTTTCCAATTTATGGTTTGTTGTTTATCTGAATCTAATGCCCTTTTTTTCCATGTTAGGGTTTGTCAAGATTGAAGAACTGAAGTTCAGTTCGTTAGAGTTTGAAGGAGAACTGGTTTAGGAAAACTAAGAAGGTATATCCAACTATGAAATTGTTTTGATTATTTTGGTTCCTTTTATATTGTTTAGATGAAGTTTGATGATAATAGCATCTCAGTGAGCATGATAAAAATGGTTCTAGTGGTGTACTTAAAGAAATTTTGTATAATTTCTTAACTTAGAAATTTTTATAAGTTGTATGGTCTGAACTTAAGAATTTTTATAAGTTTGTATGAACTTAGAAATTTTGTATAATTTCTGAACTTAGAGATTTTTATAAGTTTGTATGGACTGAACTTAATAATTTTTGTAAGTCTGATTTTTATTATGATAGAATCTCAGTGAGCATGATAAAAATGGTCCTAGTGGTCAATCGCAAAAGCTACTTGTAGCTCATTCTCTTTTTGTTGAGAGGATGTTTCTGTCGTTAACCTAAGGGCTTCGGCAACCCTACCGCTGGGACTCAGTTGAAGCTACATGTTAGAATTGGAGGGGATATATCAAATTCATGATATACACTTGAATTCTAACATGTAGCTTTAATTGCATAGAAAGTATATGTTTTTATGGTTTGGATAGCCAATTAGCTTTATTGTTTGGTTGTATTCATTTGTTGTTAGAAATGTACACTCGGGTTATAATTGAATTAGATATATCAATTTCGTGGAATGGATTTGGTATAGTTTTAAATGATAGTATTTTTTCATTAATCTGATGTTGTGTGCATATCAAATTCATAGGTACATGTTAGAATTGTAGTAGATATCATATCAAAAAATCCTGCTGATTTTGTATTGATGTAATGTACATATACTGTCTGAATTTTAACATAGATACTGTCTTTAGGGTATGTCATCTATGGTTGATAAGGGATAGATGAAATGTCCTTGTAAGTCTGCTCAGTACATAGAAGGTGTTAGGCCATTTATAGAGTTTGTTAATAGAAATGGTGGCGGAAATACCTTATTTTCATGCCCTTGTAGTAGATGTGAGAATGGTAAAGGATTTGGGCCACTTAGTGAAATTTCATTGCATTTGCTTAAGTATGGTATTCTTTCTACATACATGACATGGTGTTTTCATGGGGAAAAGTTAGAAGTAGAAGCACGGTCACATGTGGATAACACTAATAATGGCGATGTAGCTGAGAATGTAGAAAATGTTAATGTAGGAGATGTAGCTGTTGATCCTGCTATAGGTGAGGGTGAAAATTTAGGAGATGTTGTTGAAGATGATGGTGCTGCTATAGTAGATGACAATATTAGAATAGATAGTGGTGTTCATAATGATGATGGAACTAGGAAAAGGAAGAAAAATGAATCTGTCTATGAGAGTGCAAAAGAACCGTTGTATCCGTCGTGTCTTAAAGGAGTGACAACATTGTATGCTTTTATCAAGTTGAATCACATAAAGACACAATATGAGTTTTCTGATAATGGTATGAATGCACTCTTAGAGTTGATGAAGGAGTTGCTTCCCGAAGAGAATACACTGCCATCTAAGTACCCAGAAGTGAAAAAGATGATCCAAGAACTAGGAATGGATTATATAACATATGATGCCTGTGTAAATGACTGTGTTTTATATTGGAAGGATCATGCATCGCTGGTGAAGTGTCATGTTTGTCAAGAATCTAGGTATAAGAAGGTTTTTAATGATGAGAGGAAGCTTACTACTGTTGCTCAAAAGACGGTTAGACATTTTTCGTTGATTACAAGGCTGAAAAGGTTTTACAGCGAACCATGGATCGCGGAGGAAATGACTTGGCATTCTAGAGCAAAGTCAGATATAAACGTCATGCGTCATCCCGTCGATTCTTCAGCTTGGCGATGTGCAGATAGTTTTTCGCCAGAGTTTGCCAAGGAACCAAGGAATGTTACACTTGGGATATCAACTGACGGTTTCAATCCGAATGGGTGTTTCGGTCTTGCACATAGTTGTTGGCCAGTGATAATGTGTATTTATAACTTGCCTCCTTCGTTGTGTATGAAGTGAGAATTCTCTTTATTGTCGTTGCTGATATCAGGCCCAAAAGCACCCGGTAAAAACTTTGATGTTTACTGGTAGATGAGTTGAAGAAGTTATGGGATGGTGTACTAGCATTTGACGCTTTCAGCAAAACTGAATTTTTGATGAGAGCACGGTTGTTGTGGGCTATTCACGATTTTCCAGCATTAGGGACTTTAGCGGGATGTGTAACTCATGGATATTGTGCTTATCCTACTATGCTGTTCGTGCTGTTGCTACGGACTATGTTGTTGGTGACCTTACTCCGGTAAGTCTTTGTTGTGATCTTCGTTACATTATCAAGTTCCAAGTATTGCACCATTGATGTTAACAATGCAAGTCATTAG
>JAJJMB010016985.1:0-25606 GCA_023531105.1 Papaver atlanticum
AAAAAGTTCTTCTGTATGACACTCGTTTGCATCTATTCCCCGGGAAGTTGCGCTCTCGGTGGACCGGTCCTTTTGTGGTCCGTACTGTTTTTCCTCATGGCGCTATTGAAATTGAGACACCAGACGGTAGTAGTTCTTCAAAGGTTAACGGTCAGAGATTGAAGCCCTTTTTAGAGCCTTTTCCTACAGGTGATGTTGAGGAGGTCCCTCTGGAGGACCCTGTTTACCTTGATTGACCATCGAGGCGATTTGTATGTTGTATATTATTTTTGTAGGATTTTGATTCCACTTCACCCAGGTACTATCTTTCCGACTTCTCTCTTTACTGATTTCTCATGTTATTTATACTTTTGGTACTGTTCTTTAATTGGAAACATTGAGAACAATGTTAGATTTAAGTTTGGGGGTGGGGTAGAAAATTTTTGTTACTTTTTGTTACAATAAATAAACTCCAGAGCCTAGAAATTTATGCCTATTAAGGATGGCACTAACCAATCTAAGTGGATGAAAGCATTTTTGTTTAGGAGTTGAGGAACCAATCTGATTAGATGCAAACATCTATAAGAGTCTATTCATAAAAGCACAGAGCTCAGGTGTTAGAAATAACATGATAGTTTCACCGTATCTCGGAATCATCTTATTACTTCTGTTTTTATTTTTGCAAATTTTTATGTTGATGTCTGCTGGGGTGAAAGAGAGTGATTGAGTTACTAAAAAAAAAAAAAAAAAAAAAGACCAGACCAATTAGACCAATCAGAATAAATAACACTTGGATAGCAATATGTGTGTGTTCTCCCTATCTCCGTCGCCTAAACAAGCGTGGAATGCAGGATCCACGGGAATTACCATGTAATCTGCTGGCAAGAAGCATGCGCTTGGATCCAAAAGATCTAATCATGTCGTTAAAAAAAAAAAAAAAAAGGTTTATTATAAAGTCGACCACTGGTTCCCTTGTATATGCCAGCTGTGTTGATGTAGATTTAGGATTGTCGACCACTGGTCCCTTGTATATGCCGGTTGTGTTGATATTAGTCCAGACCAGTATCTCAATCCACTAGGTCATAGGTTTATCTTGGCATTGAAGTCCATTCGCAACCATCTACTTCTATATCCATCTTCTTAATCTATTCATGTGATTTGTTTGATTCCGGATATTGATGTCCATAGTGCGACTATCTGAGTAGAGCTTTGTCACTTATATATGAATTTTAGTATACTTGAGTGCAAACTCATATACAACAATTGGAATTTCGCATCAGGGTACTTCCTCCCATAATCAATAAGTATGCCAACCAAGGAGGTTCTTTGGTGCATTCCAAGGTTCTGCATAGATAGCTAGGGTCTGGAGTAAAGGTTTTGTGGGTACACCTCTGGTAAACCCTCCCGAGACTATAACTCGGCCACTAGGGCCACCTAGGGGTTTAAAGGATTGTTGCACATGCTAAGTGCAATCGACGATGCCTGCGACAGTGAGTTAGGATTTTATTTTTTGTAGTTTTGATTTGCTCGGGACTAGCAAATAATAAGTTTGGGGGTATTTGATAGACGCATTTATGTGTCTATTTTCATCTCTTTTATGTATAGTGTTAGTAACCATTTTTGTACTAATTTTGGTATTTTATCCCTTGTAGGTGTTTTTGGAAAAATAGGCTTTTGCGGCGAAATTAGCTCGAAAAGTTGTTGAAGGCACCTGGGAGGACATTTGCTATTCGGGCTCTCATCTTGGATAAGGGGTAACCCATTTCCAGGCAGCTGCTAAGCACAGACCGGGATTGGATAAGGGGAGGTCATCCCCTTCGTTTGAAATTTAGTTTTGGCGGGAAATCAATTGTCTCGCCTGCGTAAACTGTTGAGCAAATTTTGGAAGTGTTTTATCGAGATTCAATCGCCAAACTAAGTTGGGCTGGACTTGAATGGAGTAAACAGGGTTGGTACATCTGTTTGTATCGATTAGAATGGGCTTAATGATCGGGTTTTTATAAAACAGGGAAGAAAAATAAAATAAAAATGGAAACAGGCAAGTTTCAAATTATATTTGGAAGTTACGTGCTATATTTTGCAAGGATTTGTTTGTAGAAGCATAAGAGGATAGTTTGGATAATTCAGGAAGGAGGTGAAGTTATTAAACAGGTTAGAATATCCAAAACTTGGCCGAGAAGAAAAATTTATTTTTGGGGAAGAAAAAGAGATTTTGATCGAGTTTAAATCGAGCTGTGAGGTATATATAAGCTCTAGAGAGGCTAAGGAAGGGTTGGAAACACTTTGGAGAAGTTTAGAAGAGAACAGAGAGCTGAAATCACGAGTTGAAATTTGTTTCTGCTGCTGCGAAGAAGAATAACACGAAGAACATAAGACCCTCGGAGTCAGTTGCAGAGGCAGACTTATTTTCAGTGACAACGAGGTACGGTCGCATCTTCCTGCAGTCACCGAAGCCCTTCAGCAACGATTCAGACGTCTGTTTTAGACCTTCAGCAACTACAGAATCCGTTGTTTTAACACTTTTCTCCCTTTTAATCAACTTTTGAGCATAAACATGTATTTTGAGATTATGATTAATATGAGGAGCTAAACCCCATTGTTGAGGCGATAGAGGAAGCTATTTTTCAAACAAAAAGTGGTATATTCTATTTTATTTATTTTATTTCAATTATTTTTATGATTATTTGCCTTGATTTATAATTGTTTGAATGATTTTTGTTAAGCAATTGTTATTTCTTTTGATAGAGCATGCTTAGCCATAGGTTTTTGATGCTTTATACTTTGGATTTACACTTGTTATTTTGAAAATCTACATGTTGCAATAGTTTAGAATCAAATTAAACACAAAAATTGAATAAATATAAATATTGGATTTAATCACTTTGGACTTGGAAAATAGTGGAATCTTAGCCTCAGTATTCTTTTAATATTGATATCAACTTTGTCAGTGTTTGTTTTAAATATCAGTGATTTTTTATATTTTTAGTTTTAAAATTTAAGTCTAAAGTTATCCTTCACAAGTTCGAGAATCGAATCTTATTACCATTTTTACTACAACTACAAAACTCATCAGTACTCTAACTCTGGAATAAGCACTACTCTTCTCATCAGTTATGCCCAAGTCCGAGAAACTAGTATGTGTTTTAATAAGCATTATCAACATTTTTTCAGGTTCCTTCACATGAATTTAAATCTTAGCATGAAAAATATGCTTTAGACGAGTGTGTATGCAGTGACAGAAGTGGGGGTGGCTTACCTAGGCTGCATCTCCCCACCCTACCCCACTCAAAATCCAGCAAAATCTTGTTTAGACTATGGAAATTGCTTAGAAAAAATGGAAAGAATATTTTGATGATGCACTATTGATTTGTTCTGCATTGTTGGTCTGAATTTTGATGATGCACTTTTGATTTGTTTTGCATTGTTGGTCTGAATATATTGTATATATCGACATATTAATTGTTTATAAATGCATATTTTTTTTGGAATTCAACTCCAAAAATTGGATTACCTCAATTAAATATATAGGAATCCGATTCTTTCAACCAAACGAGGTGTTAGTTGTAAACTTTTTTTTTTGAGCCTTTCTGTTCTCAACTCTGATTTCTTCTTTTTGTGCTGACATAAAATAAACATCAAAACTCAACTAAACTAAAACTTAATTTTTATACACTCAAAATTAGATTTGTGTGGACTAACCTTAGCAAAAGGTTGATAAGCATTAGCACTACTCTTCTCATCAGTTATGCCTAAGTTCGAGAAACTAGTAGGTGTTTTAATAAGCATTATCGACATTTTTTTCAGGTTCCTTCATATGAATCTAAATCTTAGCATGTCTTAGCGTGAAAAATATGTTTTAGCCGAGTGTGTATGCAGTGATAAAAGTGGGGGTGGCTTACCTAGGCTGCAGCCCCCCCCCCCCAAATCCAGTAAAAGCTTGTTTAGACCATATAAATTGCTTAGAAAAAAACGGAAAAGCCCAGGTAGAAATCAGGATAGCCCATCATTACCTGAAGAAAGCTAACTTAATTGAATCTCTAAGAAGATCGAGTGACATAATGTATACACAGCTGTATAACTTAATGATGTAACGGTGTATCTTAGTTTACAGTTGAGAGTAGAGTGAGGGCACGCTTCTCAAATTATATGTGGAGTCTTTTTGCCTTTACAGAAGTAATTGTTCGTTCTAGAAGAGACATTTATTTCTAAACTAACTAGATTTTATAAGAATGTACTCATCCGTGTAACTAATTTTCATTGTTTTTATGTTTTTGAAAATCTTAAAATGCAGCACAATTGTGGGGGTAAATACCTTACAAAATCGGGAAAAACTTCGGCCTCCTGCCGCCTAGTTAGAGGTTTTGACATTTGATATAAATTTTTCCTCCCAAATTTAAAGTTCTATCTACGTCTTCTCGTGTATATAACTCAGTGTCATTCCAGATATACTATTAGCTAACTAAGATAAACAGGTTTGATCCAAAGCTTTATGCTCACTTTAGGTATTTTATTGCATTATGAATTATTTTTTAGCCCCCAGACAAAGATTCCTTGTTCCGTCGTTGTGTGTATGTTTATTTGTTGTTGGTACATGAAGAGGAACTTGGAGTTGAGAATACTAAAAAATGTTTGGAAAAAAGAAAAATGTTACTTTATTATTTCTATTATTATGTAGTGAGAATTTACTGGTTTTAATGTATTTTGTAATTGAATTTTATTTTGATTAAACTTGGTACATAATAAAATAGTAAACTATTTTTTTTTCCCGAGCCTTTGTTATTGTTCTTGACTCTGATTTTTTCTTTCTATACCGTAAAAAAAGTAAATGCCAAAACACAACTAAACTAAAGCTTAATTTTTGTATGCTCAAATTTAAATTTATGTGGACTAATCTTACCAAAAGGTAGATAATCCTAGTAATACCTCTAACTCTGGCATAAGCACTTCTCTTCTCAGTTATGCCAAAGTTTGAGAAACTAATAGGTGTTTTAATAAGTATACCTACACTTTGTTCAGATTACTTCACATGAATCTAAATCTTAGCGTGAAAAATATGTTTTAGCCGAGTGTTTATGTTTATTTGTTGTCGGCACATGGAAATAAGAATTTAGAGTTGAGAACATTAAAACATGTTTGGAAAAAGGAAAATTGTTATTTTATTATTTCTATTATAAATTTATAATGTAGTGAAAATTTTACTATGTATTTCACTTTCAAAAGGCTGGTCGAGTTCTTCAACCCCCAAAAAAAGAAAGGGAAAAATTTAAACTCAAATGTCAGCACAGATTCTCCTTCACGGAGGTCCATCATTTTTGACCCAGGGTACGAAACAAAAACTGCTACTCTCTTTGGAAATCTCCTGTCTCGTATGAATTTCTTCATTAGAGGTACAAAATTTTCCTGCCACATTGTAAATTCCTTCTCTTTTGAGTTCAAATAGAGTGTGTAAATTGAATTACAATACAATCTTACAATACAATCTAAGAATGATTATTAATTATTAATGAAAGCTTTTGTTTTAAAATTTTGGTTGGATGCCCTAAATGTGTTTGTTGAAATCTCTCTTCGAATCTTATTGAAAATCTGAGAAAAATGAACTATGCTCATGAACTGAATCGGATCTTCTACAGTTACTATTGATATGAATTTTCTTTATGGAACCTAGAGAATTGATGATTATGGTCTTCTTCGGTAAAATGAGCAACATTCTCTGCATTAGCCATTACGGCAGCTATTAATAGATTTTACAGGAGAATTTTTATTTGAAATTAGGTCTGTTCCACAATTTAATATTCCCTATAATATTCCCTAAGCTGGTCAGGAACCTTTTGATCTCATTGAGTACTCCTTTATAAGCTTTGAGAAGAATGAATCCTCGCGTTCCAGTAGCTTAGCTGGCGTGTCGTATTCGGCTACCCGTCCTGCTCCACAGAATGTAATTTCATTTTTAGTCATTAAACTGGTATAAGCTTATAATGTGCTTATTATTGTTGCTTTACCTTCACTAAGGATGAGAACAAGATCACTGTCTATGATTGTGTGTATTCTGTGAGCTATAGTGACAACAGTATGATTTTCAAACTCCTGGCTGATGCTACTTTTCTTCAATAATGTCCTTCCAAGACAGAATAACTGCCTCTGTCCCACGCTCCAGTTTTCTCCATTGTCGACCACCGTAAACCCTGTTATGTTAGTAACCAAACTTTGAAATCTTAGTTCTTAGATGATAGTTATTAGTCTTATCTGGTGAATCCAACTTCTCTTCCTTAGCGTGTAGTAGATCACCTAGTTGACATTTATGCAGAGCCTGGAAGAATTTGAGTTATTCATCAGTAACTTTCAAAATAGATAAGTATTATCCTTGATGATTGATTTGTATTTAATATGATTAAAAACTAACCTCCCATATTTCTTTGTCGGAGAATTGTTCTAATGGGTCGAGGTTTCGTCTGACTGTTCCTCAAACATTGTTGGGTCTTGAGGTATGATGCTAAGCCTGGATCTCAAGTCATGCAGACCAATGTTGCAAATATTTAATGTCATCGATTAAAATGCACCCATCTCTAGGTTCTACTGTTCGAAAGAGAGCTGAGAGCCTGTATGAGAGTCGATTTACCGCTTCCTGTCCTTCCTACAACACCAATTTTCTTTCTTCCTGGAATTGTGCAGTTTGTGTTTTTGAGGATAGAACAATCGTCCTAGTACAAGTATTAGATTATCTTTACTGTCATCTCATATTGAATAAATAAAACCATTGTTTTCCAAACATGATTGGATAATTTATTTTAGTGGACTTCACCTCCAGGTTTCTGAAGCAAGTTTTTCCAAACTTAGGCCAGTTGCTTTGAGGTCTACATTCTTCAATCACCAAAGGGCTTCACTACTCCTGTAAGTTTTATTTTAACCACACAGTTTCTTTATGATTTCGATCCGTGTTATATCTTTGCCAAAAGTGACCCGATTTTTGTCCTTGTGTACTCATTCATGAGCGGAGAGTTCACGTGATTTGCCTAAAGTCACGCTCTTTCAGTTTAATAACGACAAACACTTTCATATGTTTTAACCTTTTGTTGCAAAATGTAATCTTTCCTTATGACCCTTTTGTACGCTTCCGGTCACATCCTTTAAATTTATTCACATCAACTGCTTTTGACCTGAACGAAGGTGTAAGTAATGCTTATAAAACCCTTAATAGTTCCTCATACTTTGACTTTTGCATGATCACTCTTCTCAACAAATTTCGATAAATCTGAGGACGATTCAGGTGAAGTTGTTGCGGCTGCTGTTGTGAAGACTGGTAGTGAAAAGGGCACAGAATCAGTTGAGAGGGGCTCGGAATCCGGTTGAAAAGAGTGATATGTGAAAGTCATAGAAAGAAACTACTATTTAGGGGTTTGTTTTATGTAATATAAGTATTACCTACACTTTCTGAATAATCTGACAAACTCTACAGCCTTATACTTGCCATCGGAAAATAATTTAGCAAGGATTTCAGTTTCACTGTTACTTTCAATTAACTCAAATGTTGACTCAGATTCTCCTTCACTGAGGGCCATCATTTTTTGACCAAGGCTACTAAATAAGCTCTCATCCAATCCCGAACCAAATACACTTGCTCATTTTGGAAATCTCCTGTTTCACATGAATTTCCTTTATTAGAGTTACAAAACTTTCCCGCCACATCGTAAATTCCTTCTCTTTGAGTTCAAGTTTCTGATTACAGTGTGTAAATTGATTACAATACAATCTGTGAATGATTAGTGATTATTTATGTAAGTTTTTGTTTTGAATTTTGTTTGGATATTTCGATGCCCTAAATGTGTTTGTTAAAATCCCTCTTAGAATCTTGCTGAAAAGAATCTTGCTGAAAATCTAAGAAAAACAAATTATGCTCATGAACTGAATCCGATGTTCTACAGTTACTAGTGGTAGTGGTAGTGTTATTGTTATTGCTTGCTTGATTGAGACGAGAATATTTTGTTAGTTTTTGGATGTAAGTTCTCTCTATGGAACTGAGATTCAAGCAAGTTAATTGATGATTATGGTCTTCTTTGGTAGGATGACTAGAATTATGTGCAGCATTCTTCGCATTACAGGGAAGTTATTAATTGATTTCACTTAGGAAAATTTTATTTGAAATTAGGTCTGTCCACAACTTATATATCTTCTAAGCTGTTGAGGAGCCTTTTGATCTCATTGAGTACTCCTTTATAAGCTTTGAGAAGAATGAATCCTCACGTTCCAGTAGCTTAGCTGGCGGGTCGTATTCGGCTACCCTTCCTGCTCCACAGAATGTAATTTCATTTTTAGTCATTAAACTGGTATAAGCTTATAATGTAGCTTGTTATTGTTGCTTTACCTTCACTAAGGACGAGAACAAGATCACTGTCTATGATTGTATGTATTCTGTGAGCTATAGTGACAACGGTACGATTTTCAAACTCCTGGCTGATGATCTTTTGTATAATTCCATCTGTAGCTGAATCAATAGACGCGGTTGCTTCATCTAGAATAAGAATGCTACTTTTCTTCAATAGCGCCCTTCCAAGACAGAATAACTGTCTCTGACCCACGCTCCAGTTTTCTCCGTTGTCAACCACTGTAAACCCTGTTTGGTTAGTAACCAAACTTTAGAAAGAAACCTTAGTTCTTAGATAGTAGTAATTAGTCTGACCTGGTGAATCCAACTTCTCTTCCTTAGCGCGTATTAGATCACCTAGTTGACATTTATGCAGAGCCTGGAAGAATTTGAGTTATTCATCAGTAACTTTCATAATAGATAAGTAATATCCTTGATGATTGATTTGTGTTTGATAATATTAAAAACTAACCTCCCATATTTCTTTGTCGGAGAATTGTTCTAATGGGTCGAGGTTTCGTCTGACTGTTCCCTCAAACATTGTTGGGTCTTGAGGTATGATGCTCAGCCTTGATCTCAAGTCATGCAGACCAATGTTGCAAATATTAATGTCATCGATTAAAATGCATCCATCTCTAGGTTCTACTGTCCGGAAGAGAGCCTGTATGAGAGTCGATTTACCGCTTCCTGTCCTTCCTACAACACCAACTTTCTTTCTACCCGGAATTGTGCAGTTTATGTTTTTGAGGATAGATGGAAGATGATCCGCATAACGAACCTGTTAAAGAGAGATAAAACAAATGTCCTAGTACAAGCATTAGATTATCTTTACTCTCATCTCCTATTAAGTAAAACCATTGTTTTTCAAGCATGATTAAATAATTATTTGAGTGGATTCACCTCCAGGTTTTTGAAGCAAATTTTTCCAAACTCAGGCCAGTTGCTTGGAGGTCTACAGTCTTCAATCACCAAAGGGGCTTCACTAGTAAGTTTTGAATACTGTAAAATCCTTTCTACTGAGATCATTTTATTCTCTGCATTGCATAAGTTCCATATAGCATTTGCTTGAAGTATATTCAGATTCAGTCCATATGTCACTGCTAGCCCTGCAATGCCTGTAAAATACCTCATTTTTTAATCAGCTCTTTTCATATCGTCTCTTTTCTTTCTTAAATATATATAGCTAATAAGTAGTTAAATACAAAGTAGCTTACTAGATTGTCCAACAGAGTGTTCTGTTATAAACAAAATTACGATGACCATATTCGATCATTCAGAAACTGTTATGAGAACAATACATATGATAATTACACTTACTTGGGTTGAGAAGCCCTTCAGGGAGGCTCACAAGTATCACTAATGAGAATGCAAACACCAAATTAGACAATATGTTCAGTCTAAAGGAGAGCCATTCCATGGCTGCTACGTTGTGGAACCATGGCCTTGATTCGTTATCAATGAGTTTGAGGTTCATTTCCATGAAGCGGTTCTCTTGGTTGTATGCCCTGATTGTTGCAACTCCTGCAAGTGATTCTGCAAAGTGATGGAGGATTGGAGCTTGTTGAATCCCAGATAAGCGTGCCAGTTCTCTGGCAGTTGGTGTGTAGTATTTCTGTAGTAGGGATTCAATACTGAGATTTACAATCTAGTTTATCTAACTTATATAAATCCTAACTTCATCTGTGTATTTTTTCCGTTGTTAAATTGGTTGAATGAGCCATTTTTTCAGGAAGAGATACCATTCAGAGAAATATTACTATGCACTCAATTTTAAAACTAGAAAAGGATGTGGGGTTTCGTCTGATAAAATTAACATACTAACTTGAAAGTAAGCCTTACTTGGTACCATATGCATATCCCTGTCACTGGGATGAAGATGGCAAATACTTGCCATGCTACCTGGGACATGACTGCGACAGTCCCCAGAAGTTTAATAATCGAGAAAGCACAAAAGCCAACCCTCTTTGCTAGTTCCAAGTCCAGCACACTTTGGTCTGTAGATACCTGTTTGTTAGATGATAAGAGGCCATGCTATCAGTACTCTGACCTTCGTGTGCATATCATGTAGATAAAACTTATGGCAGAAAAAAAGAAGAAAAGACGTGTATTAGTCTCAGGAGGAATCCTATGTCTTTATATGCGTAGTAACTATTTCAGGAGATTAGTTGACTTCAACATGATACTTCTGCTATTTATATATTTTTTACATTTACGCCACAAATGGAGAAGTTTCTGTGTTAACTTACCCGATTTAAAATCCTTCCAGTTGGGGTCGAATCGAAGAAAGACATTGGCGCCCTAAATACACTGTGAAGCATGGTCATGAAGAGTTTCTGCGCTGTCAAAATGCCGGCTGTTGCCACTAACAACTGGCGGGACAATATACAAATTGCACTTCCTACTGCGATTAGTAAGTAAACAAGGAACATGACATTGATCTTGACAACTGGCTTGGAATTTGTTGTAACAGGTGATGCCCATGCAATCCAATAGTTACTCCCTATCTGTAACGCATCAAAACTGAATTGAGCTAAGATAATCAATGGAACCAATGCCCCACCCCACACCATTGTCAGGTACGACCAATAAACTTCTTTGCCGATGCTTCCTTTTTCTCTCTCTTCTTTTTGAGTCAATCTCCCTCCTTTCTCTATTATCTCTTGTGAGAGATTCTCTTCTTTACCATTTTGAAGCTGTTTATTTGTTGTGGTATGAATATTATTTTCAACTGAAGCATGCACCTTGTTTAACGTTCTGCTTGAGTTTTCGGCATTGAGGATTAATTCTAGGGCTTCGCTATGTGCACCAACCAACAATTCAAATCCTATATTCTGTGTAAGAAGTTCTTCGAACCTTCCAGCTTGTATGATTTTTCCTTCTTGCATCATCTGTTAAGATGAAAATAGGTTGTTATGTTGTACTTCCCAACTCTAGGACCACAAGACCATTTCACTTTAAGAGAATCTGGAAATGGAAGATGAAGTTATTTTGCAGTTTTCTTACCAGAATTAGGTCAGCTGCCGGAAGAAACTCTACTTGGTTGGTTACATAAAGTATAGTCTTGTCTTTCAGGATTCCCATCAGACATTCCTGCACCAAAGTTATACATACATACAATAAAACACATAATGATCCGAAACTTTGATACTGCCTAGTCAACAAATGCTATCCATGTTTAGATCATTATTCTGCATAGGAAGAAAATCTGACCTCAAAAAGTTGACGTCCTGTATGAGCATCAACGGCACTGAATGGGTCATCTAGAATATATATGTCGGCATCTTGGTAAGCAGCTCGTGCAAGTTGTATCCTTTGTTTCTGGCCTCCACTCATATTTATTCCTCTTTCTCCTATCTCTGTCAGGTCTCCATCCTGGAAGAGCTCTAAATCCTTCGACAGTGCACATGCTCTTATTGTTCTCTCATATTTGACCTGATTATATGGATTCCCAAAGAGAATGTTGTCTCTTACATTTCCAGTTAATATCCATGGGGACTGAGGAACATATGCCTTTGTCCCACTAACTTTCACTTTTCCTAAAATCTTCGGGATTTCTCCAAGTATGCAAGAGAGTAAACTTGACTTCCCGGACCCAACAGTCCCACAAATTGCAACTTTCATCCCTCTCTTAACTTTTATTTGTATTCCGTCGAGGGTTGGGCAATATGATTTTACATCCCAACTGAATTTCCCATGTTCAATCTCGATTTCTACTTGTGATGTCTCTTTTGGAACAAAAATGACTGCATCATCTTGTATTTCATCTTCTTGGAGGTATGATTCAATCCTATCTACTGAAACTTTAGCTTGTGCAATACAAGAGAGCGAATCTGGTAAAGTGAACATTGAATCTTGTAACATTCTGAAAGTTGCCAATGCAGATAAGACTTTCCCAGCTGTTAGTGGAATCCCCAGTAAAATGCATGATCCAAAGGTCACTACAGAGATAAATGTGGGGGATATCAAGAAGATAAAACCCCAGAGTGCTGATAACTGTAAAGACTTCCATAACCAGCTGTACTCGATTTTTCTCAAGTTTTCAAGCTTTAGGACGTACTTCATATCCCAGGCCTGAAGTTTAAGAATTTTCATGTTTCGAAGAATTTCTGATGTAGCATTCATTCTTTCGTCCTTCGCTTCCATAATCTTTGACTGCAACCGTTTCTGGATTCTTTGAAGAGGTATGGTGCCTACCATCACCATTAATGTTGCGGCTAATCCTGCATATGCACTAAGACCTAAATTCAGATATAGGATATAGGTGGCTAGTGAAATTTGGATCGGCAGCATCCAGATTGTGTTCATGTACCATATGAAGTCGGCGATTCTCTTTATATCTACACTCATCAGATTAATCATCCCTCCACTATTGTGGCTTTGCCTTGACTGACTCGACAGATGAAGACCCTTCTTATATATCTGGGATATCAGAGCTCCTTTCAGACGCATACCTAGTTGGCGAGCCCCAAAAATCCATTGCCTCTGTGCAGTCACTTCAACCATTTTGGCACTTATGAATGCTAGTGCAATAATATAGCCCGTCTTTAAGCTGTAATTCTTCTCCTGACTTAAAAATGCCACAAAGTCATTGATCAAGTATGGACCAACATACGATACTCCAGCATGGATTGCTGCGAAAAATGCGTTGATTGCTGCTTTTTTCCTGATCAACAGGAAGATAGCCATGTAAATGGATGCGCTGCTGGTTTTTTCTGTCTCCTTGACCTGTTTTAGACTTTTGTTAAATGAATGGGAGAGGAATTTAGCAGAGTCCTTGACGTCAATGCCTGGGATTTCTTCTTGTTCAAGCGGTTTCTTGTACCCAACTTTGAATAATGGATTAAGCCAAGAGAAAGTGATGAGCTGGAGAAGAGTAGCTCTCTGAAAAGGTGATTCCTCTTCCCTCTTTCCATCTGAATGATTTTCAACTTTGTTCAGTAGTGACTCTGTAGTGCTATTGGTGATGAAGCTGATCCCCGTTGCTCCTCGAATTGAAATGCCTACCAAGTATGTTGAGACGATTAAGCCGATGAAGTTGACATAATATACTATGCTCAGGAGTTTATGGTTTGTATGAATGTCACTTGTATATAGAGTTGTATGGACAACAGATAATATGAAGCTCGAGATCCACCAGATTCTTAGAATCCATGGTAGCTTCAAGGACCTTGAGTTCCTAAGATTCAAAACCAGAAGCAATGTGATTAGCCATGATATCTCTGACAAAATTTCTTTAGAGAGAACTGAGATTTTCGATTTGCAAAGGGCCTCGTATCCAGTTAATATCATCCACAGCATCAAGAAGTGAATTCCTGCTACTAAAACAGAACAAACTACCGCAGCTTTGTAAATAAAGCCAAGTCTCATGCCACTGGGGTACTTTTCTGCTCCTTCCTCTGCAATTCGTGATCCATGTCGGCATCTTTTCTGTATGAAGCTGATTAAAATGCTTCCCAGAACCCCTAATTGGATTAATATGCTGACTTCTTCCCAGAAACATGGTGTGCCTAACTGCAACCCAGTGCTCCAGCCTTTTAAACATTCAAGAGAAAGTAAGATTATGTGGATTAATGAAGTACTTTATAAACCTTAATTTGTCGTTTGTTCATTTGAATAAGTTTTCTGTTAAAAAATTGCATGTCTCAGTAATAGAGCCTCTGCATTTTCATCTTACGGCACCTTTTTGTGAAGCAGATTTGTTTTAGCTGTTAAAAATTGAGGTTTTATACGGTTGTGTATGCTGTTAAGATTGTTTTATATGCACTTGAGTTTCGAATTGCAAACGATGATATGCAAGATATGTGCTAGTTTATACTTATTTATGCAATTAGTTACGAGTTGTTTACTTTCCTGTATTTTAATGGCAGGTAAGAAGCTTCAACAAGGATATAGTGGGGTCTTCTACATTCACAGCAGTGACATGAAGTCAAATTACTTCTGTTGCCAGTTCGGGATTAGGTAGATAGCTCTAAAGAAGGTAATACTTTAAGACACGCCTTATTCATAATTCTCTAATCTTCTGTGATACGTGCAAGAGCCAGAGATTATGTAAGCTACAACCTCACATGTGTTATGTTTTAGGAATTTCGCCATATAAACTTAAAACTTATAAGATTTGTTATCATGTTTAGGAGATTATTTTGCAACCAGGTAAAGTTTGGAACCACTTGCTCCAAACCTCGAGCAGACCTTGGAAATTTCTTTTACACAGCTCTCTTTAGTAAAAGGATTTGGGGATATAATGTGTTTATCTGCAAAGCTTTTCATTCACATTTATGTTGCTGACTGAAATTAATAAATCTGAACTACATTAACTATATTGATGGCAACTTTTCTGTGGTATTTCTCCTATACGGAAACACTGACGTTTCTTCTCGTCTCTTGAACCAGTTATAAGCTGTGCAACAGTCTAACCCTGAATATTTAGCATGGGTAGTTAAGCCGTAAGCGCCTAAACTGGTTGGGATCCATGGTTGTACATATGACTGAAGTCCAACTTATTTGTATAATAGCAATATGAAATAAGAATACTAATCGAAATAGATGGTGTGCAGCTTAGCTATTTTATAGTTTTTGAACTTAAAACACTTCGTTGAAAGCAGGCTTTCAGCAATTGTATACAGCAATAGTCAGAAATTACTTGATAAACTGTAGTTTGAATCAAACATGTCTTGTACGAACCAAACAGCTTCCCTACTTGGTCCCGCCGATGAGTATCCCCGATGGAACTCCGAGAATGAATTCTACCGAATGGTCGAATTAACAGAACTTAGCTGCAGAACCCCAAGAATGTATTCTAGCAAAGGATCGATAGAACTCAATCATTCAGGTGTGGGCAAGAACAGAAATTCTATCAAAGGATTGATAGAACTCACTCATTTGGTTATGGCGATTAGGAGATAGTCCTGAGAGTGAGTAGGGAAATGTGTTGAGTCTTTGAAGTCCTTAGTCGCCTCCAACAACCAAAATTGGATACTTTCTGGGAAGATAAATAGAAAATTACAAGTAATTTCTTTCCTGCTTCGTTCTAGTGGGGTTCACATGCATTATTAGGTAAAACAAAAAGAAGCGAGTATATAAAATGAGGATTGTTTTAACAGCTATGCAAGAAAAGCGGTCCCAATTGTGGTTGGCTAGTTGCTCTTTGATTTTTGTTTTACAAGTTGTGTGTTTTTTTGTTGACACTGTCTGTGTTCTTATAAATTTCTTTGTTTTAATTTTGTTTTTGTGGGCTTTAGCTATGTATCAATTGTATTCGTTTAATCTATTCTCGATTAAAATAAAAAAAACAGCTATGCAAGAAAAGCATTATTATATGAGGGGTGCTCTGATGACATGCTTTACAGGGGATCATATGACGTTTAATGGTAGTGTAAGTTGTCGTAGACTGTAAAGTTACATGCTACGTAATTTTATGATATTATAATACACAATGACCGACAGAATTAGTTGTTTTTTCTTTTTTTATCAAAATGTTAATTTATTACTGCGAGTAATGATAGAGTCACCTAGGGATTTGTCCCGAGAAATCGATTGCCCACTAGAAGTGACCAGAGAAGGCGATACAGAGAAGAAGGACGACAATGAAGACGATTGTTGGTACGAAGCATGTCTTATCTGAGCCTAAATAAACAATTTAAGAATATGAATTTTGACCTATTTTTATTTTGTGGTGTTGAAATTTCATTAATGAACACGTAACTAGAACGGGGAGAACATAATAGCAAAATGCTTAATCACTTGTAATCTTGCATACCAGAATTCGGAATTGAAGTTCAATTATGGACTCAGTAATGTCTTTGTTAATATATATAGAATCAATTAATCATTACAGTGTTATACATTAAGATAACATCCTTCATCTTGAGATGGGATGGATACCAAGTGCCTTTCCTATTGTGTATAAATACAGTTGTATGTATGTAACAAAGATATGATGAAATTAATCTTAGTACTAGTATAATGTCAAGGGAAACATGTTATGTGATGAAACCCTAATGCAAAGTTAGCTAAAGCAGTTGGAGAGGAGGACCATTTCTTGTTAAAAAATTCACTTCAAATGTATCCTTCTCCGTTAGCATCGCAAACACCACTCTTCTGGTCATCAGTAGCGTTACATGAATTATCATGACTTCCAATTGTTACTGGCATAATCTTCTTTCTCAGTCGAAAACTGCTGCAATATTCTGGATGATCATCTCTTTTTTGGATCACAACTTTGCACTCACTGGTTATAACTGATCTTTCATTGTTGCATTATTACGATCCTGATGTTCTTCGTACAGACAACTTGTCAATAGAAGTGCAACTATATGGATAACAACTTTCATTGTTATGGATAAGAAATGTGAGCACGTCCATATCGATTTAGCATCTATATTTTTTTTTTTGGTTAACCCCGCCATGACTTTGGACTCCCCAAAATTAGATGATGAACTTCGGTTTTTAACTCTTGTCGTGATGTTTGCAGTAGGTTTCATAATCGGGAAATTATGGGATGTTACCTGATTAAGATGCACCGTAACAGTCTTGGAGGGTTCCATCTGATGATAGAATGTATCAGCTAGCTTGTGACTGGAAACAAAGTACATTCCTTGCTTAAATTCAATTTTCTCGTAAACTTCAAAAGTTGGCATACTCAAAGATTCATCCGTAGTTGCCCCTTCGGAAATGATTCCATTATTATCATCAGGGTCATCATTAACGAATCCAGTTGAGTAATCATTAGAGTACTCTTCTTTAAATTGGTTGAAGTTATCAATTTGGTTATTAGTATTTTCTGAAAACAAAGTTATAATTAATTTTTTCTGAATCAAATTTTGGGGAAAAAATAAATAACGAACAACAAAGAGACAACAAAGAGAGGTATAGAAACTAACCTCTCATGGCTTCTCCCTCTCCTCTGTGGAAACTGGAGACATTTTCAATGGGAACCATCTTGTGTTCTTCCAGCATTGTCTGATAGATCATCAAAACATTTATAAATGAATAAATTATATATACTTACAGAATTTGTACGTCTAAGAAACCAAAATATGAATGGAGGGTGATTTAAAGAGTTTTCGAGGCATTTTAGTCATACCTTCTCGAGATCTTTAGATGACATTCCAACCCCTCTCAGATTTTCTACCATCCTACTGTCAGTCTTGAATTCTTCCTCTAAATCATTGATATCGATAAACCTTGCGTGTTGATCTACTCCGCCCCAAGGCTTATTTATCGCCAAGGAGGAACTTATGTTTCCGACTAAGCAATGTTCTTGATCATCTATTTGTCCTATTTCGGGTAAATCCATAACAAACTCATCCAAGTAACTGGAATAATTGCCCGCCCATGTTTCTTGATAACTATTAGGTCCATTTATCAATTCTTGAGAGGCACTAGCAACTGAAAGTATTTCTTGTAAGATATCTGGTCCATTGGTGTTTTTCCTAGCCATGGGTTGTTGTTGGTGGTGATGTTGCAATTTTGAGTCTGTAAAGTCGAATTCAGGGAAGTCATCGACTTCCAATGAAGGCAATGATAGTCTATATATGCTGTAACCTTGCGCACTCTAATGCTATATCAACCTGCAAACCATATTCAATATACTAAGGTTATACGTAATCCATGCATGTACGCTGCTATCAAACTGACGTGTTAGAATAAAGTTAAGATGGATAAACTTGATTTCAAGGAATTATTGTAGCTTATACCTTTGATGGAAGATAGGACATTTTTCCATGACTAGGAAATGCTGGGGTTGTGGCTCCAAATGCCTCGTCTCCCAAATACTGCATCCATTTCCCATCTCTAGACGAGCCATTGAAATCGAATGACAATGATGTTGACATTCCTCGAAGGCTCGAACGACATTTTGTGAGCATGTTTCTGATGGAAATGGGTAACCTCTCGAAATCTGTAGCTCTTCCCTCTGACGTGCTGCTGCTGATTGCTAGATGCCCAATGCGTATATTAGGGTTGAGTCGGTTGACACTTCGAGCAGTCGTGTGTTGCTCCCCTGTTTTTGGTCGTAATGCATTCTTCTTAATGCGTATATTTTCGGTGAAATACTCAGATACATTTTCTCATCATACAATTATGATTTAATATAATTAAGTTATGTACGGTGTATTAACTTATTATCAGTCTGTGTAATTTACATATATATGAGGTTCAAAAAAGCGTGGCTAGCTTGAGCCTAAGTGAATTGTTGACGACCTATTACTACATGACAAAATAATACATTTCGAAGTAAAATGAAAAACTCATTAGCTAACTATTTTCTTTAATAACTAATTTATTCCTGATTAATTAGTGTTGATTTGGATGATTAATGGATGTTTAATCAAGTTTCACCTTGAAATCAACTAACATTAATTCATCATTAAAACATGAAAATTTTTGATTTTGATTTTTTTTTTTTTGACAAAAATCAACCCAGAATTGGTGGATACTCATGCACGCGTTGACCGATTCTGGGTTGATGTTTTCATTCACGAAGAACACCAAGAATCGGTGCATATTACTTACTACATAGCCCGATTGTGAAAATCGGTGAGCACGATACACACACATAGATCGATCCAGACAACGCACAAAAAGAATCGATTTATACGAATGCTCATGTATTCTGATTACAGGTTAAAAAGTACATAGACAAGTTGGGATTTTTTTCCACTAAGAATCGGTTTATGTAAACATTAGCATATTCTAGCAAAAAAAATAACATACTGAAAATTAGGTATAAAACACAATTCAAATCTACATTCGGGTTAAGAGTGGGTATGAAATCATACTTAGTATGAGCCATACTCTATATACTCTATTTGAAAATGGGTATGATCGTCATACACATTTTCAGTAAGAGTACAAATCATACTCATTTTCAATTTGGGTATAAAATTTTCATAAAATTTTCTTTTTCATTCAATCATATATATTCAATATATTCACCGATTGTAGCTTACAAAATTAACAAAAAATAAATGGGTATTTTCTATAACCGATGTGGGCATAAACATCGACCGATTCTTGTCAGATGTTTTTCAACCAGATAATACATGCAGAATAAACCAGTAGACGTAGTCGTGAACATCGACCTATTGTCATAGGAATCGGTAAATATGGACATGAACGTCGACCGATTATGGTTAAACATAGTAACTCAAGTTTGTTTGTGATTTTCAATCTTAAATATGGATAAATCAATCACAAGTATTGAAAAAGCGGGGGTATAACAACCACACCCAATAAATTCGTTCGAAAATTTGTATGGACTAAACTCCAATATAATTCTGAGAGCACCAACTTAAAAGTGAGACTCAATCAAGAAGTATATCAAAGAGCTTTATCTCTTTATCAATACAATCAGCAAATCAAACAGATAGAAATCTATAAGCCTGATTGATATGTGAAATAACTCGGACGGTACCAAAGACCAACGCCCAAGTGTCAATCAAGTTCTATCCAACAAAAAAAGTCGGATTTATCAACTGATTGAACTACGCACAACCTGTGATATTTCAATTATATAAACAAATATAATGCGGAAAAGAAATAACACAGACACCATAAATTTTGTTAACTATAAAACCGCAAATGCAGAAAAACCCCGGGACCTAGTCCAGATTTGAACACCACACTGTATTAAGCCGCTACAGACTCTAGCCTACTACAAGTTAACTTCGGACTGGAATGTAGTTGAACCCTAACCAAGTCTCACACCGATTAAGGTACAGTCGCGTTCCTTACGCCTCAAGAACCACGCCAGATTCTGCGCACTTGATTCCGTTAGCTGATCTCACCCACAACTAAGAGTTGCTACGACCCAAAGTCGAAGACTTATAAACAAATCTGTCTCCCACAGATATGTCTATCCTTTATTCTTTTTGCTTCGTCTTTCAATACAAAGATCAAGGTGAACAGGAACCAACTAATACCCCAGACTTATACTCCCGAAGAACATCCTAAAAATATCATCACCTCACAATAACCCAACTGATTAACAGAAAAAAATTATCGTGGAATCACAAGAGTCTGAGACGAAGAACTGTTGTGATTACTTTTTATATATTACCTATCGGAGATAAATCTCGAGTAAATCTTAGAGAAGATAAAACTCAATACGATAGAAAAAGTAAGATCAGAATACACAACTATAGAAAAAATAGTTGGATCTGGCTTCACGAATCCCAAATGAAGTCTTTAAGTCGTTAACCTAATAATGGTTTTGGAAAACCTAGGTTAAAGGAGAATCGACTCTAGTTTGCAACTAGGACACACGGAAGTGTCGGGATTAGGTTTCCCAGATGCTAGAGAGTTCTCCCTTATATAGCCTTTCAAATCAGGGTTATTTACAATCAAAGCTAAGATAGCTTAGTAACAAAGCATTCAATATTCATTGTTAGATGAACTTCTGATTTAAGATTTAAGCTAAGTCTGCTTAGAAATTAAGCAATCAATCTCCACCGTTAGATGGTATTAGCTTGATAAACACAAATGAAATATACCTACATTTAGATATGGATAAACCGTACCCAAACGTGTATACTTAGTTGGCTTTATAATAGTTAACCGAAGTTAGCCATACTAACACTTATAACTTAGCCATATTCATCTAACACTTCTAGATCAAATATGATGATCAATTAATCATGATAGATAATCAAATGAATCTAAATGTATTTCAAGAGAGTTGTTCAAATGTTCATCATATTATAGAAATATGTATATGAACCATTTGAAATAAAATCGGTTTGGTTTGTAATTGTACAAAGTACTTATACAAGAACCAATTCATGAACATAATGTCATGGTTTGTAAAACTAGTTCACATACCTTAATACATTAAAGTTCCAGGGACTTTAGTTCGCAGACATAGTTCGGAAACGAACCTGATTTCATGAGTATGAAAATCACACTTTACCGATTTTAGAACTTAACCACTCTGTTCGCAAACTGAGTACGCGAACAAGAGTTCCAGACTTTGGATTGGCCCAACCATTCGCAAACATGGTACGCGAACACCGGCTTCGGACTTGGACTTGTCTAGTCCGTTCGCAAATAGGTACGCGGACAAAAGCTCCGGACCCTTTCACAGGTAAACCAGTTCGGAAACATAGTTCGCGAACAATAGTTCCGGACCTGAACTAGACTTACATAGTTAACATACAAAGTATGCAACCTGTAATATATCCATACATGGTAGTTGTTCTAAAACTCTCATTTAATCATTGAAACATCCTTGGAAGACAACAATTATAATCTTACACATACAACTAGCTTCAAGTAATTTTCAAGTGATTAATCGATCAATACGAAACTCCCAAGTCGACATCAAATGATTGTCTCACACAAATCATATAAGATATTTAAAGGTAATTTTCACATGTTCATCTTTTGACTTAATATTTAGTTTCCAACAAATAAATTGTTCCAACTAAACTCGTCAAGAATATGATGAACTTAGCTAAAGCTAAAAGCTTCCAACACATATTTCAAGAAATAGATAAGCGAGATAAACTCGGCTCGAAATATCAAATGTGTATAATGTAAAAATCTATATAGCTATACGACTTAGTCTCATTAGAAGATAGAATAGAATAGACTTCTGAGTGATAGATAAGTTTTAGTCTCCACATACCTTTTGTTGATGAAGTTCCTCCAAGCTCTTCAGTAGATCTTCTTCTTCAATTGGTGAACGTCGTGAAGTTTGAATCTCAACACACACTTCTATCCCAATTCGAGACATAACTATAAGTAGACTAGAATTCAAGTATATAGTTTTGATCAACTAAGCTTGAGATAGCAACGCTTGCGAGTTCGACCGAGCAGTGCTTTAACAAGTATAATTAAGAGTAATAAGTTGCAATTAACGATGTTTACTTTGATTTAAAAAAGAAGAAGGATGAATCGCTACTGATAGATGTGTTATTTTTTCTTCCTTCATTGGCTTAATTTTGCAACTGTGATCTGCTTAATGAGGCTAAAATAGTTATACTGATCTTTGGTTGGTCTGACTAAATGAGTTTTACTGTGATCTTCTCATTCAGGCTAAATCAGTACTAATTGGTATCTTTTGATTCTATCTTGAATACAAATAGGTCAAACTCTGCACACGTTGGTCCGACTAAAATTGCCTCATTGATTTAATTTAAATTCAGGAATGTCATAAAAAAACAATCACAATTAAAAGTTTTCCTTCTAGTTATTTCTGCTAGATGCAATGATCAAAACTGAGCTGATTTAAACAACGAGTTTTTATTCTTCCATAGCAATGATCCCTGTCATAATTGTTGATGGTGGTTTTTAGTTTAGGGCGAAAACTGTAAAAGTCTGTCTAACTGACCCGGTGTTAGAAATAGTAGATCTTGATATTCCATATTCCGCAAGGAGTTTGAAGAATATATTAAAATATGATGAATGCCTATGCCGCTCTTCATATTGTATTAAAACTCAAGCTCCTAGATGAATTGTTCACTAGTATAGAGCCTAATGAGTATTTAAGCTCCTATTTGCATTATTCACTAATGAAATAGAGCCATTTAAAAGTGATGAGTGCCTATGCCACTTCACTTACATATGTATTGAGAAATTCAATATACTCATATATGATTTTATCCAGAATAGTATTGGTGCATGTAGCAACAATCTAAAATATTCTGTAAATTTTATTAACATCTCGCCGGCATTATTTACTAATGCATGGCTTGCCGAGTATTTATTCTATGCTATGTTTCCCAGCTGAGCTCTCAATATTGGAATGACATGACGATTAATGTTCACTTGCAGCGGAGTAGCACGAATCTCCCGAAGTGTCAGTATTGAGATCTGCATGAAAACACTCACGCAGGCTACACCACTCTCTGATAAAGAGATTTTCATGTCAACGCGCTTTTAATTAAAAGTTAGCACGAACATGCATAAATTCCTCAAGGAAGACCTAGACTGTCCATGTTATTCTTAAAGAGCAATCACGGCCACACGTTTTGGCAAGTCAATTCAACAATCTTAGCCTCTTCCCAGCGTAACTAGGCAGTCTCCATGATGTCTACCGGCGGGCCCACTAGTATCCCATCCGATCAAAATCCTTTTAGTTCACCCGCAGCACCCCTGATCGCTAGACAGAACCAGGGTGATTGCGCTGTTGAAAGAGAGGCTCAAATGAGCTAAGACCGATCATAACAGTCTCAAATCCATCACATCCGGCCAACTTATCTAGCCTAGTTGGACGGTCTAGATCTTCCTTCAAATGATCAAAGAGGTGCTGGTGTGTTCACCGGTGACCAGCTCCATCCCTGGTAAATAAACTTTCTCATGGCAAGCCAGGAGCGCATCAAATCGTTTGCTCAAACTAGGGTGAATACGCTGTTTCAGAAACCTTAATTTACATTGCGACAGCGTGCTGCTGTCCCAATAGATGTCAGCATGCTCACCTGCAGCCCGCCTTTGCATCTGACCAATCGGCCTGCTCAAACCAATGTCCAGTGCCTTGAATCGATTAGCCTAAATAGGGTTGGCCACACGGATTATAAACCCTAAATTGAATCAACGGCTGTACGCAACTGCCGCAAATCATCTCGTCCATCCAACTTCGCTAGCCTAGTCGGATTGTCTAGATTTATTTTCAGGAGGCCAACAGGGTAACGCTGTAATCACCGGCCATCCCTCTTCCATATGGAACGATCGGCCAAGTTGTAGCTTGCCCATAGGGTTCCCAAATGATCGCCCAAAGGTGGTCGTTCGTGCTGCTTATATACAATTTTTATGATTTTATAGCAGTCATTAACTGCCGCAAATCGTCTCAGCCACTCAACTTGGCTAGCCGATTTAAGCGGTCCAGATCTAACCTGGATCGACCGATAGGATTTTAGAATGGCTACCAGTCGCCACTCTCCTATAGGGACCGACCGGCCAGCCTCAGACACACGCGCACAGCTCATACCAGCTCCCTGAAAATGGCCGGTCACGCTCATTTTAAGACGTTCAACTCGCGACTAATTTGGACGAGCTCTAAAATAACGATGCTTCCTGCACATCGATTATTTTTAGCAGCTTGTTTAAAAGCGATGCTTCATGTGCATCAATTATAAACGATGCTTTATAAATATTGATTCCACAAATAATTTTATTATTTGACCTAAAAGCACTATATGCTACTTTAAGCAACGAGTCTCATGACTTGTCGCATTCAACAGCCTGCTGTATATATTTTTCCTACAAAATACTCGAGAATCAAACATGTCACAAACTTGGGGATGTTCACTGGGTATTGGTCTGGCGGTTTACGGCGTGCAGCGTGCAACGTTCCCATTACGAGAAAGTGTTAGGAAAGGACGGACGGTTAACAGCAATGAGAGAGAGTAGTGGGTGAAAAGGGTGACCAGTCTTCCCTCATAATGGAAACGTGATGGTCACCACCTTTTGCACAACCCCACTTCTCCACTACTTAACTTCCTCTACTTCCTACGAGATCAGGGTGCGCTCGAACATGACTTGTATAAATAGGATTTCAACCTATTTCAACACAGAACACGAGTGTGATCAACACAAGTATTCAGAAAACACCGAGAACTGATAGCTTACATTCTGCAAGCCAGTTCCACATCATAAAACAGCCACACCTTCATAATCCAACATTCTGATCTCAAACACCTTCTTCGCTTCCCTCCCTAAGATCAACCCTTCTCCTTCACTTTGTGACCGAATCTGGAACGACCATTTATTGGTTTCGGCCAAAGTCTTATAGATTGATCTCTCGAATCTAAAAGTACTCATGTGCAGTACATTTGTTGAGGGTTTGAATTTGTTTCTCATCAACACACCCAAATTTACAGAAATCAGCAGAATCAGTTTTTACCCCAAAACAATAATTACCGTCTTGTTTAGCTTAAGATGATTTGGCACAACCCATCTTGTTCACTGATGTACCCTCCTTTATAAGACCTGATTTGTAAAAGAATATCAACTATAATTGAAACCCTAGAAAATAACTAGGAAACATCAGGAAAAATAAATCTTAGATGAACCTTAATATAATGGTTTGAAATTCACAAAAAAAAAGGTTAATTTAAATCCTAATTCAGAACCCTAACAGGTTTGCAGTGGTGGAGGGTAGCGAGGGGATGTGGAAACTGTCCCGGAAGAGGGCGGAGCCAAGAATCATGAGATGGGGTGCAAAAATTTGTTATATGGTGCAAATTTTTTTAAAGGGGGCAAAGAAGCAAAAAAAGGCTTACATATATATATATATATATATATATATATTTTATTTTATTTTAGGCCTAA
>JAJJMB010016986.1:0-10370 GCA_023531105.1 Papaver atlanticum
GAAAGTGCCGGGATTGGGTTTTCCAGTTGCCAAAGTTCTCCCTTATATAGTCTTTCAAATCAGGGTTTGCAAACTGGTACGCAAACTATAGGTTCCGGACTTTGATCTTGTCCAGCCGTTTGCAAACAGGTATGCAAACAGCCGTCCCGTACCTAACTCAGGTAGATACGTTCGCATACTAGGTATGCAAACTAGGTTCCCGGACCTGAAACATACCAAAACAGTTTGCATACTAGGTACGCATACTGTGTTGTATCCATACAAAGATTTTTGTTCTAAACTACCATTTTAATCATTGAAACATCCTTAGAAGACGACAATAGCAGTCTCACACAAACTATTAGCTTATAAGTAATTTTAAAGTGATCGAATGCTCAATACGAAACTTTCCTAGTCGACATCAAATGATTGTCTCACATAAATCATATAAGATGTTTCAAGGCAATTTCCACGTGATCATCTTTTGACTTAATATTTAGTTTCCAACAAATAAATTGTTTCCAACTAAACTCGTCAAGAATATGATGAACGTAGATAAATAAAAAAGCTTTCAACTCATATTTTGAGAAATAGATAAGCGAGTTAAACTCATCTCAAAATATCAAATGTGTATAATATAAAAGTCTATATAGATATACGACTTAGTCTCATTAGGAGATATAATAGAATGGACTTCTGAGTGATTGATAAGTTTTAGTCTCCACATATCTTTTGTTGATGAAGTTTCTCCAAGCTCTCCTCAGTAGATCTTCGTCTTCAGTTGATGAACGCCGTAAAGTCTAAAGCTCAACTACACATTCAATCCTAATCCGAGACATAACTATAAGTAGATTAGAAATAAAGACTTATAGTTTCGATCAACTAAACTTGACAAACAAGCTTGAGATAGCAATACTTGCGAGTTCGACCGAGCAATGCACTAACAGATTTCATCCTAGGAAACAATGTTTTACATTTGTTTAAAGGAAGTACATTCATGAACTTGTATTCGTGAATCGAAAGGGAAATCGTTAGGCTTATTGGTCCGGCTATTCATTGCAAATCCTTGGATGACCAATATGCGTGAGATGGTAGAACCGATCTTAACTTATGTTATGTATCTTGGTATAACTAATCACAATGCCTGACTTATGATTTAGTATGACTGTATTTTATTAATTGGTGTAACCGACCCTAAGTAAGCACCATGTGATGGTACGATCGATCCTTGTAATTGGTGTGATCGATCCTAGTAATTGGTGTGACCGATCATGAGTATGTGTAACCGATCCTTGTAATTGGTGTAACCGGTCCTGGTAACTGGTGTGACCGATCACAAGTAATACCATGTGTAGATTGAACTGATCCTTGTAACTGGTGTAACCGATCCTTGTGACTGGTGTGACCGATCACAGGTGTTTCCATATTTAGGTATAACCGATCCTAGTGATTGGCAGAACCGATTGAACCCATGTATGCGATTTGGTATTTGATCAATCACATAGTATTCTTGGAAAATAGGTGAACCAATTCTAAACTTGTTTGGAAGTGTGGTATAACCGATTCCAATAATGCAGATCCATGTAAATATGAAATAAGGATTTGCAGTGAAAAGATGTCAACATACTTTAAACATGAATAGTAACTCTTATCATTTACTGTTCAAAGATATTCCTTAGTACTCAAGGTGATCCTGTGCCGAAATAAATTAAAAATCTTTTAATTAAGGTTTTTGGTTTTATATGCTTTAATTACCAGCAATTAATGCATATCTCTAGAAAATAAAAATTAATAATGTTCATTTACTAATTGGAGATTTTCTATTGAAAGATTTCGGAAATATTGGACAAGTATTTATTGGAATTAGGAAAACTGAATTTTCCATTCATTGCATATCTTGAGAATATCTTCGGTTTTGGAAATTCCGTGGTGTACAAACATCCTTGGTCTATAAATACCTAAGTTTGTATTTCCAGCAAACTATCTTAAGAGCCAGGCAAACTTCATTTCTTGTTGTTTCTGGTGGAGCCGTCTATTCAGAGAGGAAAGTATCCTAATTAGGTGAAATCTCTTACGACCGCTCGTTTAAAGACTTCTGTGGGATCAAGAAGCTCTACGAGTACCATTGGTGGGAAACTAGATAATTGCAATGTTATTAGTTTTTGATTGATTTGATTGCACCTAGTTTGTTTATTCTTGAGAATCTTCTCTTCTGATATAAGATTCACTCAAACTAGATCGAAGTATCATCGGGATCTTTAGAACTGTTGTTAGATCTAAAGACATCTTGTGATAATCCATTGTTAACAGACTCCATTCTGTGTGTGATTGATCACAAGAGATTCAAGTGGTGTTGTGCACGTTATTGAAGATTAAAGAAGATTTGAAGACGAAGAAGATTTCTTATTGCTTTTCGTATCTTGTGAATTGTGTGCACAAACCTTGATCGGCTTGGATCCAACTAGAATCGGATTTATTCGATTGATTAGTTACGTGAGATCGGCATTCTTAATATTTCTCTTTGAGATTTATTTTTATTGAGTGTGAATCTATACTTGACTATTTCGGTAGTTAAAGTTAGATTGATCTAACCAGACAAAGGATTTTATTATATTAAACATAAGAGCCTTTGTCAACAACTCATCTATATCTTGTAGCAAAGATTGATTAGAGTGGTTACCAAACAGATTCTTCCTTTGCTGTTTGGAATACGATCCAAAAGACTTGTTATTCACGTGCGTGACTCTCGAAGTCGAAGGCGCAGGGATACTGAGGGAACTAAGTAGCTAGGGGTAGTCTGCTTGGTCTCAACTCTACGAAGTTGGTTTAGATTTTGTATAGCAGCTTAATTCTGAGAGCATTCAAAACTGGACTAGGTCCCGAGGTTTTTCTGCATTTGCGGTTTCCTCGTTAACAAAATCTTGTTGTGTCTTTTACTTTGATTTCCTCATTATAATTTTTTATTATAATAAAGTAAAACACATATACGTTAACTCCGCATTACTTGATAGTGATCCTATAGAGTTTGGTTATTACCGAACCTATTATCAAGTAACATACTTCGTTGTTGTATTTTCTCGATCTTGTATCCATAGTCAATCACATAAGTTATCTTGTTGTCGTATTATCTACATCTCGTATCCATAGATGATCACATGAAGTGTGAACCGAATTGTCATATTGTCTCGACTCCGTCCATAGACGATCACATTCGGTAGAGGACTTATAGGTTGAAAAAAAAAGATTGTGGTGTATTTGGGTACCCCGTCTTTTCAGATTGGTATCAAAAGTCTTCACTTAGGTTGAATCAATTCTTAGGCTATAAAGATCGACGGCTAAGAAAATCAATTACGTAGAGCCTTATGAGGTTCAAGAGACGTAAGGAGCACGACTGCAGCTGAATCATGTACAAGGGTTGTTAACAAAACTTCTTGTGTCTTGTGTTTTTCCTTTTCCGCAGTATATTGTTTTGTTTTTATAATAGGAATAGCACAAGTAAATTGTTTAAAGGAAATTTCCACATGATCATCTTTTGACTTAATATTTAGTTTCCAACAAATAAATTGTTTCCAACTAAACTCGTCAAGAATATGATGAACGTAGCTAAACAAAAAAGCTTTCAACTCTATTTCGAGAAATAGATAAACGAGTTAAACACAGCTGAAAATATCAAATGTGTATAATATAAAAGTCTATATAGCTATACGAATTAGTCTCATTAAGAGATATATAATGGACTTCTGAGTGATTGATAAGTTTTAGTCTCCACATACCTTTTGTTGCTGAAGTTCCTCCAATATCTCCTCAGTAGATCTTCGTCTTCAATTGATGAACGCCGTGAAATCTAAATCTCAAGTACACATTCTATCCTAATCCGAGACATAGCTATAAGTAGACTAGAAATCAAGACTTATAGTTTTAACCAACTAAACTTGACAAACAAGCTTGAGATGGCAATGCTTGCGAGTTCGACCGAGCAATGCTCTAACAATCTCCCCCTTTGTCAATTTAAGTGAAAAAACTATCTATACATATGGATTACAAAATAAATAAACTTTGTAGCTTCTCATCCAACATGCTTGATTTCATTGGTTCTTCAACATTCCTTAAATTCTTCGCAACTCCAAGTACTTCAATGATTCTGAACGTGTTTAACTCAGCATCATTGTTGTTGAAGATCCGTAGCCATAACAATAAGAAAACAATTGTTCTTAATTATTGTTATATAATGTCATAGTATTATTACACAACATCAAAGTCCAATTGTATTACAACTTTGACAATAATACTACGGTGATATGTATCACCCCCCTTAGTCAATACTTCATCTCAATATGAAAACCACTCCCCCTTACATAATGACCTGTAAACTGTATGTATTTGTAGTGTGAACTACACATTAATTCTCCCCCTTTTTGTCAATATAAATTGGCAAAGGTACGAAAACTACGGGATCATAATGAAATTCTCACAGAGATAACTCATGACTAAAAGAAAACATATCAACTTTGTCGATGATTTCACATAGTCGAAACTTAGTGTATTCATCAAGGAGTTTATTAAGATACAAGATAACTCCTACAATATTCCACAGCAGCACTCCCAAAAAAAATTGGCAATTAAGCACAAGTTCAATTAAGAACTCTCCTCCATTAAATGTCATTCCCAAAAGAACAACAAGAGCGACCTTACTTTCACAAGAAAAGAAGGATTTCTTTAGACATTAACAAATTACATGAATTTGTATCCAGAAAACTAGAATAAATTAACCACAAGAGACCTTAATGATTAATTTAATCGGGAATGCTCAACATAAGAAAAACTTACGGAGCCATACTATACTTTCACATAGAAGTGGATCAGGGAAAGATCAATACTGCGTAATATTTCAAAAGTTCATTCTATCTTTTATCAATATTTGCATAAAGACATAATAGACTTAACTTTTGAACATATATGAGATAATCATAGTTCACGGATGTAAACACACATATCCTATAAAGTATTTTTGCAATATGTAAAACCAATAAAGATTAATACTGCAAAATCATATTCCAAATAACTAAGAATTTAAATAAATAAATCTAAAACATTGCAAGATGAAAAACGTTGGCAATAGCTATGTGTAATCACAATATTTGCTATTCCAAACCCTAGTTATCCTTCTTAAAACACAAGAATAAATTCTCATAAAAAGTTTGCTAGACATTAAGATTCTTCAAAAATTATTTATCGTCCCAGAACTCCTTGTCGTCAACAGACATTGGAACATAAAGTTCATGAAGAAAGGAGTCAATTCCAACAAACCTTCTTGACTGATGTCGAACCAGTGCCTTCTGAATTTCAAGAGATCTTAGAACAATAGCCATTATTTGCTGCATCTCCATCCGTGTTTCTTTCAACTCTTCAAGAACACCAGAAAGCTTCTGAAGATTTGAGGGGTTAGCCCTTGGTTTCTTCATATTCTTTATTTTTCTCTCCAAAGTTGTAGAGGAATGAGATTTACCTTTTTCCCTTATGATTGATGGCTTAAAAATCATGTTAACATCTTTTCCATCAGAATATATGATGCTTGGAGTCTCCATTCAAATATGGGATTGTGAGAGAATACACAAAACTAGCTCCACAAGCAATCTTTTGATAAAAAGAGTTTTTTAGGGAAAGAAAAAGGAATGTAGGGTTATGGAACCTATATACAGAGTAAGTAGGATTCACGTACAAACAACTCTCAACCCTAAAAAAGGTAGAATTGTTGATTTTAACCCTCTTTTAATGATCAAACAGGGAAAACCTTTTCAATATCATTTGAGGATATGAAAAGATCAACAGAATTCCATATATATATATATATATTCTTTTCCAAAAACTCGATTGTGCACAACTCCTGTCTCTTTGAATTCGGGCACATGAGACAAGATGCACTTTCAACACAATTAGGCTGTGTTGGGGTGAACAATAATTTGTTCACCATGTGACTCCTATATGGAATTTTCAGTTTCCCTTTTCATGAGTCGTTTAGACCTGGTTCTTTTCTATAGAGGTCTAACTTTTTCTTTAGAAATTAACTTCTTTGGAAATGAGTTAAATTTACATACCTAGAATGGATTCGACTTCAGAACAAGTTTGAGCTTGTTTGCTAATCGATTTGCTCTCCGTTGAAGTTTGTTGACATATCTTACTTTATGTTTGTACTTGAAACAATTAGAGAGCTCATGACACTTATAGTACAATAAGAACATCTCAATGTGGAGGACGATTCAAGCACCATAGCCGAGCATGCTGCTAAAAAAATTGAAGTACCTGAAACATGTGAGATAGAATTTTCAGTAGATAGAGTAAAATCCATTTTATCCTCCAAAGTGGTCGAAGAAGTTTCTATAGGAAGAATATCAAGATTGATGTACGTATTGCTACAATTATCAAAATTAATATTTTCGCCAAGGAGTGCTACACTTGATTTTTCATCTTCATTTGAATCATAGTGATCAGACATTTCATCAAGTGTTGCAGCAAGACCTTTGTTTCCCGTGTATTTTCTACGATTTGGACATTCATTAGAAAAATGACCAAAACCTTTACACTTGAAGCACTGTGGAATATCCTCATCATCAGTATCGACAGTGTCCCTGTTTTTAGGAGGGGCACGATCATGAGGTTTAACTGATGACCTGGGTTTATCTATAATGAACCGTTTACTTTTCTTCAAAATAAGATCTCTAAACTGTCTTGTGATCAGCGAGACTGAGTTGTCAAGATCTTCATCTGATGAATCAGTCTCAATAGGATCAACCACAGAGTTTCCAACACTTTTACTTTTATCAAGTAATTTAGTGTTCTTTTGTGCTTTGAAAGCAATATCCTTTCCAGATTTGGATGTATGCTCATGATCAAAGATCTTTAACTTCCCAACAAGAGTATTTCTAGAAAGTGTTTCAAGGTTATTTCCCTTAACGATGGCATGTTTCTTAGAATCGTATCTAGATGGCAAATATTTGAGAATTTTCATCACAATGTCCTTTTCGGGAATAGTCTTACCCAAGATGCATTCACAATTTCAGACACTTTGTGATTAAACTTATCAAATGAATCTTCATCATCCATATGAAGGTTTTCCCAATCAGAATTTAGGTTTTGAATCCTAGCTTCTTTCTCAGAGGTATACCCTTCAAAGGTTTCTAAGATATCCCAAGAATCTTTAGACTTGTTGCTTGTGGTAACATGGTGCTGAAGATCTAGGGTAATGACATGGATTATCGCATTTAAACCGTCAGAATTTTGCTTTGCAGCGAGAATCTCATCAGGTTCATACGCACCAATATCCTTTGGAGTAGTTACATTATTTACTGTAACCATTAGTGGATTATAGTCATTAACAACACGAACCCATGATTGAAAATCACGTGCTTGAAGAAAGGCACGCATAACAATTTTCCACCATAAGTAATTCGAGCCATTGAAAGACTGGCGGTACGTTTATAGAGATAACACTTCTGTCCATAGAGTCAGATTGCTACAAACACAGACTTATGAGGTCTTTAACATGTTTGCCTGCTCTGATACCAATTGAAAAAGCGGGGGTATAACAACCACACCCAAAATTTTGTTCGGCAATCTGTATGGACTAACTCCAATATTATTCTGAGAGCACCAGCTTATAAAGCGAGCTCAACCAAGAAAGATATCAAATAGTTATATCTTTTTTTCTCAAATCAAACAGATAGAAATCTATGAGCCTGATTGATAAGAGAAATAACTTGGACGGTACCAAAGACCAATATCCAAGTGTCAATCAATTTATATCCAACAACCAAAGGTCGGATTTACCAATTGAATGAACTACGCACAACCTGTGATATTTCAATTATATAAAAATATAATACGGAAAAGAAATAACACAGACACCAGAAATTTTGTTAACGAGGAAACCGCAAATGCAGAAAAACCCCGGAACCTAGTCCAGATTTGAACACCACACTGTATTAACCTGCTACAGACACTATCCTACTAAAAGTTAACTTCGGACTTGATTGTAGTTGATCCCTAACCAAGTCTCACACCGATTAAGGTACAGTTGATGTGATTTCAACTTTGTTGTAGTAAAAGGTTCGTTGAGACTTGTGAAAGCAATTGATTCTAGACTTATTTAAACTAAAAATAGAGAAAACTAATTCCAAAATTTATTTCAAGAATGAAAATAACCAAGACACTAGATTCCACTATTACACATGAATGAATGATGGTAAAAATTCAAAAACTCTAATTATCTTTTAAATCTCTTATTTCTAAATTCACAAATAATCAAGCATATTCTCAAACATTAATTGTATTCCCTAAGCATAGATTATCTAAACAAAGTATAACCTATCTAATTGAATCACAACTAATTAAGAAAATAATGCAAACAATTAAAATTCTGCAAAGCAGTGATTGAGTGAATTATAAAATACAAATTAGAGAAAAATAGAATAGTTACCAATTATTCATGCATAAATAGCTTCCTCCGTGCCTTGGTTACGAGAGAATTAGCTCATCATCATGGAAACACGTTCAGAATTCATCTTTATTGCTCAAAAATGGTGTTCACAATAATGAAATGGGAGAAAAACAATAAAACCGAGTTTGTAACACTTTTATTTGCTACAAACCGAGCTGTTACAGAGAACGATAAAACTGAAGTGTTGTTGTCACTGTAGCAATACGACCCACAAGCAATTGTCGTTGTTACTGTTGGAAAACGACGGTTCGACGTGCGTCTTATGTTCTTCGTGTTCTTCACAACAGCAGAAAATGGAGTTTTTCTGCCACTTGATTTCTCGACTCTCTGGTTCTTCCTAACTGCTCCCAACTCTCCACCTCCCCATATGCTACACCAGAACCCTTTATATACTCTTCAGAAACCAAAATACTCGACAATAACTCCATATAATCTTCATTGATTACTCTTATTCTCTACTTCATAGTCACGTGAATAATTTCCTTTTTCAACTCCTTCACGCGTCTACATGTACTTTGCATACTCTCAACAGACTCATACACATTCTATAAGAAGATTAACACGCTGGAAACACATACAAACCTTCCCAAAATATCTTAGAAATTTTCCCGAGAGAGCTTGCCCTGTTTTGTCGAGATTATGTGAAATCTTCTACTTCAATCGAATTTAAAGCTCTTACCAATCCTGTTTGGTCGTAACAGGGTGGTATCAATCCAAAACAGGCAACAAATCCGACCAAATCACAATGCAGAATCCGACCAAATTATGTTGAAAAATCCCGTGAATATTAAACTCCCCTGTCTTGCTCCGAATGGATTATGCATCCAATTTTAGCTGATTCCAAAGCCCATACCATCCCTGTATATCTGAATTGATCTTATCCAAAAAAAATCTGTTATTGAATCTCATGAAATCTCGTACAAAAGGTGAACCCTAATTCTGTCAGTCGCCTGTAAAACTTTCCCGCAATACTGATTTTTGAAATGAAGAAGAAGGTGCCCCTTAACCAAATCCGTGGGTGCCGAATAACCAATGGGGTGTAAATAGTAAAGAAGGTACCTCTTAGTAATTGAGGTGCCCCTTAACCAAAGTGAGAGTCCGCATAGCAAATGCCCTCCGGGGGTGCAAAAATCAACTTTTCGAGCCGAATTTTCCATAAGAACTTATTCTTCCAGAAACACCTACAAACACATAAAACACCATTATAAGTATAAAATCGAGTACCAACAATATAGAAAATTGAGGACAACTTGGACACAAAAATGTGTCTATAAACAGTCGCGTTCCTTACGCCTCTAGAATCACGCCGGATTATGCGCACTTGATTTCCTTAGATGATCTCACCCAACACTAAGAGTTGTTACGACCCAAAGTCGAAAACTTATAAACAAATCTGTCTCCCACAGATAAGTCTATTCTGATAGATAAATCTGTTTCCCGTAGAAATACCTACGAAGTTTTTGTTTCGTCCTTTGATAAATCAAGGTGAACAGGAACCAATTGATAATCCGGTTTTATACTCCCGAAAAGCAGCCTAGAAATATCAATCACCTCACAATAACTTAACTATATGGTAGTAGAAGAAGTTATTGCAGAATCACAAAGAATGAGACGAAAAGCTTTGTGATTACTTTTTATATCTTACCCATCGGAGATAAATCTCGAGCAAATCTTAGAGAAGATAATACTCAATATGATAGAACAAGTAAGATAAGAATACACAACTACAGAGAAAATAGTTGGATCTGGCTTCATGAATCCCAAATGAAGTCTTCAAGTCGTTAACCTATAATGGTTTTGGAAAAACCAAGGTTAAAGGAGAATCGAATCTAGTCGCAACTAGGACACAAGAAAGTGCCGGGATTGGGTTTTCCAGTTGCCAAAGTTCTCCCTTATA
>JAJJMB010017000.1:2877-14135 GCA_023531105.1 Papaver atlanticum
TCTGTGCTTCGATATCTTTCACAACTTTGACTCGCTTCAAACGCTTGTAACTTTTTCATATGATGTCGGAATGACTCCATTCTTTCGCCGTTGGCTTCGTCTTCTCGCCCTCTTTAAGATGATAGCAAGAACTCTTGGGTTTGAGAAAGTTCTACTTTGTATTTGGCCCTTCTCCACTTGTAGCTAGCTTCTTTTATTGCACAATTAAGTGCCAATTCACTTCTTTTGGATGATTCACCTAATAAAACACAAATAAGACAAAACAAACATAATATACAATAATTTGCACGAAAATAAGCAATTACTAGCATGGAATGAACACTAAAAATATATAAAAAATGCACTTATCATTCCCAGTAAACTTTTTGTGATTGAGTACACGAACTGTTTTGAACGGCTCCCTCACTTATCAACACAATAGAATCCTAAACTCCGAGACAACAAAATAAACACAAACTGTTTTGGACAGTTCACGAACTATGTTGGTCATTTGAGTTATTATACTCCTATGGTTGTCAGTTCCCGAATAAGTAATGATTGTTCTTGGGCTAACCCAAAGTAATCGAAATCGTTCCTCGGTCATACTCGGTGGTATAGCTTGGAGCGAGGAGCAACTAGCTCGGACTTGGAAATCGCCAAAACTCGATCTCATACTCAGAACCTATTTAATAGAGATTTATATATAATACTCATGATTAAAGGACTATACCAACATCTTAAGAAGGAATAGAAGAACCAAAAAAAAAAAGTTTACCTTAAAATTTTAATATTAGTACATTACCATTAAAACTTTTAACTGTTCAGCATAACATTCATCTATTCATTCAACATTAAAGAGTTTATTCCAAAGTCCAAACAAATTAAACAATAACTTGTTAATACAAACTACAACAACTTTTAATTATTCAAGATAAAACTCAATTCTATCATCATGGTCTTCAACTGTTTCAAATCCTGCACCAACATGTCCATTAAAACCATTATCATCATTCTTCACTGCCTCGTTTGAATATTGAGGAGTACGCACGACATAGGCTATTGCAGTTCTAGTAACTGGTCTAGAGTCAACATCCATTACATCTCTAACTTGTTCCAAAGTTAGGACACCAACACTTAAAGTATACAATACATCCATGTTTGCTGGGGTCTAGCCATTCACCATCTTCATAATGTTCTTCCAAGAAAATATATTTCTTAACAACACCACGTTTTTATTTATGGTGAAGGTCATATCTTCGTTGCAATTTCTTGTTATACTGAATATACACACAATCACTCAATTTTTGTTGTAGGAAATAGTTCTGTATCTTTGAATGTATCTGAAATCAGTGAAGGAACATATTTCAATTTTACAATCTTTAAAGTTTCCAAGTTAGCCAAGACAAGATTCTATCATAATATCTTACATTTTGATCAGTATTAAGTTAGGTGGATATGGAACAATGACAGACATGCAAATACATCATAGAGCTACCATTCTAAATATATTAGGGAACAAGTTAACTGCACTTACATGATTGAATGAACTCCAATTGAAGTTTTATTCAAGACGCTGATTGCAAATCTTTAAAGGTTTGGAACATCGATTCCCCCATTTATGATCCACCAATAATCTGTTATGTGTGAACCAAAACAAATAAAGTTAGTAGTTTAGTAGTGACTACTTAGTAAATAAAAAGTTTGCTGCAAATGAAAAGAACTTATGAGGTAGCAAATTATTTCTTCCCATCTTAGTAGTTGTGGTTGATAGTTCCACAATTGAATTACTATAGCTAAGAAGTTAAAGTTTGTCCTGATAATCTTCACTAGGTATAAGCACCTCCATTGCAGTTCAATAATCCATATCATACAACACCCTGTGAAGTAGAGTAATTTGCATTAGTTTAACTCATTTTATCAAAATTGCATATCACCATCATAGTAACAAGTAAGATACTAACTATCTAAAGAAGGAACTTTGAAGAGCTACTAGTATGTAGCAGGGAAGCAAATGAATTGAGACCAGAACCCTGATAGAACTGATGAGAAGTGAGCTTTAGAATAATAGTAGTTCATCATTCTAGTTTAGATGAACCCCAAACTCCATAATCATATGAATTATACACATATACGGTATATAATTTCCCAGAAATCCATCTGCATGGTCACAATACCCTAAACCCCATCGTGGTCCCAATTTTTTTTATGAGTTAACTCTTAGTTGATTCTACCTACAAGATTGTGAACATTATAACATTGAATACAAAAGAGAGATGCAGATGTTCTCAAAAGAATATATAAAAAAAATCTAAAATTAAGAACTTTAGACGTTATAAACCAACATACCTTAGTCGTTTTCCTCTTTTTTCTCCTTCAAATTACTAAAGTTCTTCTTCAATTCACCATGGAGACTATGATTGCGTATGAGAAGAACTGAAAATAAAAAAGAATGAAATCAATTTTTTAGGTTTTATTACAGCCCAAAGTAAATTAAAATATACCCGTAATTAATCGCCAACTCATTTTGCCTGAAAATCGGTACAATTGGCCAATTTAATCGTTGTTCATCGGATGAGCCTTGGACTCGGAAATCGCATCGCTCATTTACCTGGTAGAAAGTACTCGCCGATTACTCGGCCGAGGAGACCAATTTTGACTATTTTGGGTTAACCACTTAGTTCATAAAATTTATCTTGACTAATATGCAGTTGCACGTTCTTCTTTGTGATTCAAGTAAAACTTCTCACACGCTTACATGATCAATATTATATATGGAGAAGTTAAGCTTGGTTGGTAACAAAGTAATTAGTAAACATGGAAATTATATCACAAAATTAGATTTGTTTGTAAGCTACCTAGCCGTGTTTATCAATATAAATAGAGGACTCTCTGCATACTAGAATCTCAATCCTTGAACTTCTACGTGCTTGTTGCGGCTAGAGTCATCCTACTAAGACCTAGGTTTCCTCAAATGAAACCGTATTAGGTTACGAATTTTAAAGTTTTGACTAAGGGATTCGTGAAGCCTAGTCAAACTATCTTTTACCAGATAGTTCTTTATTATCCGGATATTGTTGTTATTGATGGATGTAGTTCTCGAAATATAACTCAGGAACAAGATAGATATAAATCACAAAATACTTTTCACCTCAGCTTGTGTGATTCCAAAAGATATATGAAAAGACGAGGGTACCCAAATACACCACAATCTTTAAATTATTCACCTATAAGTCCTCTAACCGAAAGTAATTGTATATGGACAAAGTCGAGACAATACGAAAAATCGGTATTCATACTTTGTGTGATCGTCTATGGATACGAGATCGAGACAATACAACAATCAAAGTGTGATTAATTGATAATAGGTTCGGACTTAACCAAACTCTATAGGATCACTATCAAGTAATACGGAGTTAACGTTTGTGTATTTTACTTTTAATTATAATAAAAAAATTATAATTGCTGAAAAAGAAAAGTAAAAGACACAGCAAGATTTTGTTAACGAGGAAACCGCAAATGCAGAAAAACCCCAGGACCAAGTCCAGAATTGAATACTCTCAGAATTAAGCCACTATACAAAATCACACCAACTTCGTATAGTTGTGTTGATGGTGGTTTTTAGTTCAAGGGCTAAAATCGTAAACCCTGTATTTAATGCGCTGTCATCCTGCAAAGGAACATAAGCCATTTAAAAGCAATGAGTGTTTAAGCCTCTTCGCTCACATATGTATTGAGAAATTCAATATATCTGTATATATGAAATTTACTCAGAATGGTGCGTGCAACAGCAATCCCAAAATATTCTGTGAATTTTATCTTCCACCGGCATTATTCACTAATGCATTGCCTTCCTAGTATTTTCCTATGCAATGTTCCCATCCGAACTCTCAATATTGGCATGACATGACGATTAATGTTCGCTCGCAGCAGAGTAGCATTAATCTCCCGAAGTGTCAGTATTGAGACCTGCATGAAAACACTCACGTAGGCCATACCACTCTCTATAAAGAGATCAGCGTGTTTACACACTTTTTAATTAAAAGTTAGCGCGATCGAACGCGTTTAAATTCCTTAAGTAAAATCTAGACTGTCCATATCAGTCTTAAAAAATGATCACGGCCACACGATTTGGCCACACAATTCAACAGGCCTAGCCTACTCCTAGCGGAACTAGGTGATCATCATGATGACCACCGGCGGGCCCACTAACATCCCGACCAAACGGATTCCATCTAGTACACCCGCAAGCACTTCGAACGTTAACCCTAATATGGGTGTTCGCGCTATTTGAAAAAAAAATAATAAAATAAAAAGCCCAAACGAGCTAAGACCGGAAAAAACGGTCTCAAATACATCATGACCGTCCAACTTAGCCAGCCTAGTGGGACGGCTGAGATCTACCTTGGAATGATCAAAGAGGCGCCAGCATACCCATTGGCGTCCCAACTTCTCCCTTGGTCGATTTACCTGCCTGCGGCAAGTCCAGAGGACGTCAGATCGTTTTCCCAAACTAGGGCGAACACGCTATTCCAAAGCCCTAATTTGGGTTGCGACATCATAAACCTATCGAAAATCATCACATCCATCCAACTTATCTAGCCAAGTTGGACGGTCTAGATCTTATCCCGCACGATTAAAGAGATGCCAATGCGTTCACCACCGGCCCAATTTCATTCCCGGTCGATCGACTTGCTCATGGGAAGTCAATGACGCATCAAACTGTTCGATCGAACTAGGGTAGACGCGGCCGTTTTAAAACCCTAATTTATATTTGCGGCAGTATGCTACTTTCAAAAATCGATCATGACCACCCATCTTCGCCAGCCGAATCGAGTGGCTTAGATCTAATTTTAGATGGCCCAGGAGATGTCAGTGTTCTCACAAGCAGCCCCTCTTTGCACATGGTCGATCAGCCTATTCAAATCAGTGCCCAGCGCTTTGATTCGATGAGACAAACTAGGGTTGGCCGCATGGCTTCCAAACCCTAAATCAACGACAGTAAACAGCTGCCAAAAACCATCTCGTCTGTCCAACTTCGCTAGATTGGTCGGACGGCTTAGATAGGATACTAGATGATTGATGGGGTGCCGCTATGATCACCGGCCAACCCCTTCCCGTAAGGAGCGTTCGACCGAGCTACAACTCGCACGTGCGATCCCAAACGATCGCCCAAAGATGGCTCTTCAACAGCAGTCATTAACTGCCACAAATCGTCTCGGCCACTCAACTTGGCTAGCCGATTTGAGCGATCCAGATCTAATTTAGATCAACCTGTAGGATTTTAGAATGGCTAAAATCCTCCACTCTCCTACAGGAAGCGATCGACCAAGCAGTAGCTCACCCCTAGAGCTACCAAACGATCGCCCAAAGTTGTCCGGTCACGCTATTCTTTTTAAGACGATCGACTCGCGACTAATTTAGACAAGCTCTTAAACAACGATGCTCCATGCACATCGATTATTTTGAGCTGCTTGCTTAAAAGCGATGCTTTACGTGCATCGAATACATACGATATTTTATGAATATCGGCTTCACAAATAACTTAGTTATTTAACCTAATAGCGCCGCGTGTTATTCTGTGCGGCAAGTCCCACAACTTGACCCATTTACTCGAGACATCAAATGTGTCATAAACTAGGGGATGCTCACTGGGGTATTGGTCTGGCGGTTTACAACGTGCATCGCTCCCACTATGAGAAAGTGTCAGGAAAGGACGAACGGTTAACAACGATGAGAGTAGTGGGTGAAGGTGTGACCATTCTTCCCTCATAATGGAAACGTGATGATCACCACCTCTCACACAACCCTACTACTCCACTACTTAATCTCCTCCACTTCCTACGAGGTCATGTGCGCTCAATGACTTGTATAAATAGGTTTTCAATCTATTTCGACAATAACAACACAAGTGTTATCAACACAAGTATCCAGAAACCATATTCTGATACAAGTCATCAACACACCCAAATTTACCAAAAACAGCAGAACCAGTTTTTACCCTCAAACAAGTTAAGACCAAGCAATTAAACCTAGTTCACTTAGTTTCTTCAATATCCATGCGCTTCCGACATTCGATAAGTGCACGCACTGGAACAATTCCTTTGGATCGTATTCCAAACAGTAAAGGAACAACAACGATATGTGTCATTGATGTTATTCAGGAATTTTTCAAATCGATTGAGAGAGAATTATATAACTACTATAGATTTGGATACAAGACAGTTGTATCAGTCTTACAAACTGAGAAAACTGTTATATGTCTGAACCCGTATTACATGTACTCGTACAAGTAGCGGAGTAGCTACATATATATCGACTTACAGATTTGTGATACACATATTCTTATGCACATCATCTGAAAATCTGTTTAACTCGTGAACAGGATCGATATGCATACTCCGAAACTTTGGTTTAGTGGAAAGTTTCCAAACCGGTACGCAAGCCTTTAAAGTTCCGTGAAATCCGGAACTTTGGTTTTGGTTAAAAGTTTACAAATCTGTATGCGTACTGTGAATGAACCGACTCACGAACGGCAATGGTATCTGTACCTTATGCACCTACTAACCATGTCGATTATATTTTCAAGTGTGTTTAAATTATTTCTATGAGATAATTAGCATTTGGTTGATTCTCTAAAAACACTAGATTTATTTAATCACATGTTTGTGACTCAGTGTTAATGTCCTATGTTTTCATGAAATTTAAGGTTAAGCTTTTAAGTTGAAACCGGCTAGTTTCGGCTAACTATGTTAAACATAGTCTTTGTACACGGTTCGGTTACGATCTCACCTAACCAGAGTGTATATCTTGCTTATGTAAATCAAATTCAAAGATTCATCTAACAGTGAATATTTTTTGCTTAGTTCCAAAGCTATCTTAGCTTAAACCTAAAGCAACTTATGCTTTGAATGTCTATAAAAGGGGAACTCCAAGCAACTGGGATATTTGAATCTCGATGATGCGTGTCGTAACCACAACAAATTAATCAAGATATTTCCCACTAATTAACTGGTAATATAGCGGTAGTAAGAGATCGTTCCCACAGAGAGCTGTGTAATTGATAGGTTATTTGGATATAAAAAATATAATAAAAGGAAAACACAAAGGGGGGGATTGTTTGATTAAAGTAAAATAAAAAGAATAACAAATAAAAGAAAGAGATGATCAAGGAATCCTTCGCCGTTACCAAGCGATAAATGGATTTGTATACTTATCTATCTTCGTTAGAACCATTCATCACCACCCGTAGAATAACAGCTAGCTCAGTGCTATCCCCAAAACTCCTAATACCACGGATACGGAAGCTCTTCAATATCAGATTCTATCTAACCGAACCACCAAGTAGTAGCTCACTCTAGGTGTAATCCAATCGAACGCTTTAGGCTTTGTGAATTAGGTTGATCCCTGTAGTTAAACTCTTAGCTCAAGGTCCACTTGCTGGTGTTATCTTCACTGGCAATTGCTCCACAGAATCCCTCTGCAAGGTCTCGCGATTTCTACTTGTGTATGAATTATTCGACGATTACTTATCTCCTAACTCAATACTAGCAATAGAACAATTAGTAGATCAATCTAGCGTGCACTCCTAATCAATCCAATTATCACTCATAAAGATTAAATATGGTAAAGACAAACGATAAGATGATTAAAACTCCGAACAAACTTGTATAATAATAGAGCTTCACGCTAGAACATTGAATTCATCCTTAATCAATAAAAATTTAGCTTCTCATGATTACACAATTACCCGGTTTCCCCCTAAAAGGGGTAAACCCTAAAATATGAATGAAGAACAAAAGTATATTATGAGATGTAGAGATATGAGATATGATATTCTTAGGTTAAGAAGTTCTCCTTATATAGGTATCCCAATTGTAGAAGCGTCCGTGCTCGATCCCGGTCAAAGAGGGTTGCCAAAACCTTGTCAACATGCCTAAATCCCACGTCCAAATCCTGCCTTGAATAGAAGTCGCTGAAAACAGCCACATGGGCCTGCGCAAAGAAATGGTCCAGCCCAGCTTAACATCTCGCTTAACTGTCAGTTATAGAGGGCCGACAGTTCAACTCTTTCTCTCGACCAAATTTCTACACCAGAACTTCACCTGTGTTTACATACGGTTGGAAACCCCACCGTATCTTCCCCTGAGATATTCTACGGATGGAAACCACACCGTAGGTCTCCCTGAAGTTGTATACGGTTGGAATGCTACGGTTAAGTCATTCCGTCCGTAAGTTTCCCTGAATTCCAACACCTTTTACTTCTCCCTGTGTACTTCCTTCTCGGAAAAATTAACTCCATACCACATTTTCTTTTATGTCAAACTCGAGTTCTCCATCACCAATCGCACACCGCTGCCAACATCACCTTCAGCTAACCATCACCAGTGACCATTGATCACCATGATCTTCTCGTCTTCATCTCAATCACCTACAGCAAGACCATGTTTTCGTTCTTTTCATAAAACTGACCCATCTCAGCTTCATCTTCATCTCATCATAGACTCGAGCTTCTCGATTGCAACCAACCACCACAGACTTCTCGACCTCGGCAAACCACAGACCTCCATCTACTGTATCATCTCCCAACTCCCATTTTCGAGTTTCATCTCTACCAATGCTCCTCAGCTGACTCGAGATGCAAATCTTCATTACCGAGCATCATCATTACTTCCAACCATGGCAGAACCCATCAACAGCTCGAACTTGGCTACGTACTATCTCTGCTATCAGATCAATGGCAACAATGCCTTGATCTTTTCTATCACGACTATTCTCGGCATTATTTAGTCACTGCCATCTCTCTGAACTGCTTGAATTCATCGTTGCCATCAAGTCTCTTCTCAGCAAAACCCAAACCAAATACCGATCATCAACACAGACCCATTCTCTCGTCAACAGCATCGCTTCCATCTTCCCATGGCCGACAGTCTCTATTCAACTATCAGTTTTAGAGAAAGTTCATCTTCTGTGGTTGCCCTGAGCAATTCAGGTGGGCGCCTTCATCAATTCTGTGCTGTCTCACTTTTCGACAACTTCGGCTCGCTTCAAATGCTTATAGATTCTTCATACGACGTCGGAATGACCCGTTCTTTCGCCATTGGCTTCGTCTTTTCGTTTTCTTCGAGATGATATCAAAAACACCTATATTCGAACGAGTTCCACTTGGTCTTTAGCCCTTCTCCGCTTATAGCTAACTTCTTTTATTGCACAATTAAGTGCCGATTCATTTCTTTTGGATGATTCACCTACTAAAATACAAATAAAACAAAACAAACATAATATACAATAATTTGCAATAAACTAAGCAATTACTAGCATGGATTCGACACTAAATATACGCAATATATGCACTTAACACTCGACACTACTTTTTGGTGTATCCTAGTTGTATTTAGAGTCGTCCACTCTAGAAACCCTTTTAGGGCTTAGCGACTACAAAGTATTCATAGGGATTCGTGAAGCCAGGTCCAGTTATCTTTCCTTGATAACTCGAGTATCCTGATCTTGATTGTTTGTAGATCTTGCTCCATCGATCAAGATAGATAGAAATCATCAAAGTTCTCTTCGTCTCAAACTTTGTTGATTCCACAGGTTATATACTTGTGAGGTGAATAATAATCAAGGATGCACTTCGGGTTGCATAAGTCCGGATTTTGAGGTTAGCTAGACTTTGTCTATTGCTATCGATTTCCACACCTTTGATCAAACTATTTGATTGTAAAAGGAAATCAATTAGATATGCTTAATCTATGGGAGACATATTTGGTTTAAAGTCTTCAATTGAGTTGAAGCAACTCTTAATTGGCGTGACGTCATCTAAGGGAGTCAATTGCACAGAGTGTTGTTGAGATTCAAGAGGCAAAGGGAGCGCGACTGTACCTCAGTCGGTGGGATACCTTTTAGGTCTAACCTATATTCCAGTTCGAAGTTAATTGGTAGTAGGATAGTGTCTGTAGCGGCTTAATACAGTTTGGTGTTCAATCTGGACTAGGTCCAGAGGTTTTTCTGCATTTGCGGTTTCCTCGTTAACATAACTTCTGGTGTCTGTGTTATTTCTTTTTCTGGATTATATTGTTTATCTTTATAATTGAAATATCACAGGCTGTGCGTTGATCAATCATAGTAGATACATCCGACCTAGTTTGTAGGATAGAACTTGATGGATTCTTGGACATTGGTCTTTAGTACCGTCCAAGTTATCTCTTTGTGATTAGGTTCACGGATTTGTTTCTGTAAGCATTTTAATCACAAGAGAGAGAGATATAACTCTAGATACTATTCCTTGATTGAGTATAACTCTCGGAGTTGTATTGAGCTTATCCATACAAATTTCCTAAGAAAAAAGTGGTGGTATATTTTGGTACCCAGCGTTTTCAAACATGTTGTTCAAGTTCTGGTCTAGGTCCGAATGTTAGCCTGCATTTTGCAGTTTTTCTCTTTAACAAAATTTCTGGTGTCATGTATTATTCATTTTTGCATTATATAGTTTATCTTTGTTGTAGAAATATCACAAGTAATACTGTTAGAGCATAGCTCGGTTGAACCCACCAAGCGTTGGTATGTCAAGTTTGGTTGTCATATTTTAGTGAATCAAAACTCATTTAAAGAGTCGCTTGATTATTTACTAGAGTCAACTTCGTATAGGTTAGCTAGAAAGTTACTAGGATATGAGACTTACAAGTATTACGTGAAGACTTGAAGAATGTGAAGAAGTAAATAGCTACAACGACGACATCATCCTTCCACTTGCGGTTAGTAATATTTGACTTGAACTGTTTCATTCCTAACGTATCTTTCAAGTCGTGCATATTGAAAACATAACTGCGAAGCTGTGAATGATTATACTCTAGTTAGACATAGTATTAAGGAATTACAACACGAAGTATAACGTCTATCTTTTGAACTTCGTATATAAGACATCGACATAATCGTATGAATGCTATTGTGATTATGTATGGGTATGGGTATGGGTGAATATTTTGTCCTAGGAAATAATATTTGTACATTCGTTTAAAGGAAGTACAATTCATAAACCTGTGTTATGAATCGAAAGGGAAATCGCTAGGCTTATTGGTATTGTTATTCATTGCAAATATTTGGATTACCAATATGTGTGTTTAGTATAACCGCTCATAACTTGTTTATGTATCTTGGTAAAACTATTCACAAGGCCTGACTTTTGTGTTGGTATGCCTTTTATTATTGAAACCGATCTTAAGTAATCACCTGAGATGGTATGATCGATTTACTGTAATTGGTATGACCAACTCTAGACATTG
>JAJJMB010017021.1:0-14970 GCA_023531105.1 Papaver atlanticum
ATGAGAAGAAACCTCTGCTAAGTGATTGAAGAATAAAATTCTTGAACTCTAAATCGGTTACGATCCCTAGAAACCCCTTAATTTTACTACTGAAAAAGAACAAAAAAATGGGGGAAGGGAATAGAGATGGTTCTAATATTGCCATTGAAATCTAAGTATCTAGTGTTGTTGTACTTCGTCTAAATTATCCAATAAGTAATTTGTTTTTCTTATTATTTTAGTGATGTGGATAATCAAAGACCACATCTCTCCGCCACATTAACCAGCCACGTCGGATCAGCTGTTATTCAGATGTCAAGACGCTGGCTATATAGCATTTTCGGTTAATATTGTTGAATGGATCACAACCACATTCGTTGCTATCCTTCTAATAATTAGAATCAATTTCTAAACATTATGAAAATATAAATTACCCATATTCGAAAAATGCATATCATGTCTAATTTGATAATGTGAAGGTTAATGAGGTTTAGATTGTAAGGAAAATAAATTCCTTCTATACTAATAGGTTAAACTCATGCAGAGTGAGTAATGTTATCGGGCGAAACAGCTAGCCAACTACTCATGAACACTTGATGTAGTTGAATGGACTAATCAAATATGTATAAGGGGATTATCAGATCGTTGTTCTATCTCTCAATAGAAGAAAATAAGAAGTCAAATTAATGGACCACTTTTAATAATCATATCATATAGGAGATAGTAAAAATAAGAGGCTACCAAGTACACCGCCAACTTTTTTGTTTAGCAACTTGTATGGACAAAACCGAATATAATTGCAAGTATGTAAATCTAAATTAATGATCCTTGAAAAATATGTATATAGATATTTTCTCTTTATCTTACACAATCAATATGTCTAGACTAAGAAGTCTGTGAACCTGATTGTGTAGAAGAGTTCATCGACAATCTCACAAATAAATATCCAAGATTAATCTGGTTGTATACAAATCAATAGGATCCGAATTCCGACAAGAATGAAACTTGTAATCTATCTTTCAAGATACGAATTCAACAAGAACAAATCTCGTTATTGATCATAATTAATAAGGACTTAAACTACCTAGATCGAATACCTACTACTCGTGTTATTCCTATTATAATGATAAAAAAATATGATGTTGAAAAGGAAAAACACAAGACACCAAATTTTTTGTTAACGAGGAAAACTGCACCTGCAAAAAAAACCTGGGACATCGTCCAGATTTGAACACCAAACTGTATTAAGGCGTTACAAACACTAGCCTACTATCATACTTCGGACTGGAGTGTAGTTAAAACCGAATTGACCCTCCAAGAAATTCAGTTGCATCTGTGCTCCTTACGTCTCTTGAACCTCGCAATGTTCTACGCAATTTATTCCCTTATCTGACGTCCTTTATAGCATAAGAGTTGCTTCAGCCTAAATGGAAATATGACTCTAACAGATAAGCCTATTAGACTTCCTTTTTGATATTTAGATCTAGGTTTAGAATTTTTTTGCAATTCACAAAGTCCATCAAACCTCACAAATCTGGAACACTTACACTCAGTTAGCTGAGAAGTCTAGGTTACTAAGCACCTCATTAAAACAGATCAATGAAGAAGAGTTTAGATATCTATCTTGCGATTTCTATCTATCTCGTTCCTAATTGGAGATTTAAGAGAACCTCAACGATCAATAAGAACAAGATCATGATACATGAACTATAATGTAAAGGATAGTCGGACATGGCTTCACGAATCCCTAAGTGAGTTCTTTAAGTCGTAAACCTAATTATGTTTTTCAGAGGAAACCTATGTTAATAAAGGACGACTCTAGCGATCAACTAGGACACAAAAGTGTCAGGGATTGAGAAGTCATGTTGAATGAGTCTCTCTATTTATATATTTTCAAGGCACTAGGTAGCTCTGAATTCAAGCTAAGATAACTTTGATATTCAAGCAAACACTTTTTCAGTTTAGATGAAATTCTTATTAGGAATTCATGTAAGCATGTGAGAAGTTCGCATTGAAATTACAGAGAACAATATACACTTTGGTCCAAGATACTGGAACTGTGTACAATGATAGTTCATGGCAAATATTCCTTATGAACTTACAAGTGTAAATCATGTTCATTAACACTCAAGACTTAAACCATGATTCACAAATACAAAATGATTTAATGAACAATGTTATCTTAGAAGTATTTATGAGAGATGTAGCGATGCCAAACATATTTGTGAGAATAATTTATGAGCATTTGCTTAGTTCGATACTAGGAAGGTATGCACAGGGGTATGCATACCTATGGACCAGTTCGTGAATTCGGGATGTTAGGGTATGCGTACCAGGTATGTGTACTCTTAGCCCTTCATGAACTCATATCCTTGGGATACGTGTACTGAGTATGCGTATCTCCTTTTCATTCACGAACTCAGAACCATAGGGTACGTGTACTGGGTATACATACATATCCTCAAGATAGATATTTAAGCTCTTATTCGTTGATTTTTTGTATTGTTCTTGAGAGGTGGTTAGTAATTCAGGCTTCCCAGCTAACTGAGTGTAAGTGTTCCGGATTCGTGATGTCTGCTGGAATTTGTCTAATGCAAATAGATTTCCAAACCTAGATCCAAAGATCAAAAATTAAATAAAATAGACTTATCTGTTAGAGGCAGATTGGTACAAAAGTCTTCACTTAGGTTGAAGAAACTCTTGGAATGTAAAGGACGTCATCCAATTGCGTAGATTTGTACGAGGTTCAAGAGACGTATGGAACACGACTTGAGGTGAATTTCGTAGAAGGTTATTTCTGTTTCAACAACATTCCAATCTGAAGTCTGATAGTAGGCTAGTGTTTGTTAATATAGTTTGGTGTTCAAAGTTGGACGAGGTCCCTGGATTTTTCTGCAGGTGCAGTTTTCCTCGTTAGTATAAATTCTGGTGTCTTGTGTTTTTCCTTTTCTGCATTATATTATTTTATCTTTATATAATATAGGAATAACACAAGTAGCGCGTATTCAATCTAGGTAGTTTAAATCCTTATCAACTGTGATCAATAACGAGACTTGTTCTTGTTGAATTCGCATCTTGAAGATAAATTACAAATTTCATACTTGTCAGAATATGGATTCTCTGAATTTGGATACGAGTAGATTGATCTTGGATATTGATTTGCGAGATCTTTCAAAAACTCTTCTGCACATATTAAAGGATCTTTAATTTAGATCTACTTATAATAATTTATATTAGATTTTGTCCGTACATAATATTAAACAAAAAAAATTGATGATGTAATTGATACCTTCTCGTTTTCAGAAAGATCGGACGGACTTCTTACGTACTGCTCTACATTGCATTGCTAGTTTTACCATTTTGTTTTGGGGTATTCCAGTCACAAGGTGAAAAATATCTCTTTTTATCTTTTATGGATTTCGGGACACCCCCGAACAAATTGGTATTCCTCGTGGCAGTCATGCTAGTTCGGCTGGCGACGTGGTGTAAGTTGTAGCCGGTGTTGGCCACATTCCCTTTCCTATAAAGTGAGTCGGCATAATTATCCCTTTTCAAATTCCCAACGCAACACTATGGTCTATGGGAAATTGAAACTTCATCTCCACCGATTCTTTCACTTCTGACCCTTTGAGTATTCTCCAGAATCTTGATTTCTCATTCCTGAGATTTTGTTTGCTTGATTTCCATCTGAGCTGATCTATTTCTAGGGGTTTCATTGATAAGAGAATGGAAGAACAAAAACCTGATAAAAAATCAGGTCTAGTACTAGTAATAGATGTTGAAAATGGATTTGATTTAGAGAAATCAGTATGTAGCCATGGATTATTCATGATGCCACCAAATGTATGGAACCCAAAAACAAAATCACTTGAACGTCCTCTACGTCTACACTCTGATCCTTCAACTTCACTCACTGTTCACATTTCCTCCACCTCCTCCCACTCTTCTTCATGTCTCCATGTTCATGTTTTAGACACACTTGCTCTCTCTAAACAAGATGAGCAGCATTTACTCTCTCAGGTATCAAGAATGTTGAGGTTGTCAAAGAATGAAGAAATCAATATAAGGGAGTTTCAGAAAATGCATTTAGAAGCTAAATTGAGAGGGTTTGGTAGAGTTTTTAGGTCACCAAGTTTGTTTGAAGACATGGTGAAGTGCATTCTGCTCTGCAATTGTCAGTAAGTGAAAATTGCAAAACCCCTTAAATTATTTTTGTTGAATTGCTGTGCAGTATGATTTTCATAAGTTGCAATGTCAGTAAGTGAAAATTGCCAAACCCTTAACTGTTTTTTGTTGAATTGTTGTGCAATGTGATTGTTGTCATAAGTAGCAATGTGTGTGTATGTTTAGGTGGCCGAGGACTTTGGCAATGGCTCGAGCACTGTGTGAGCTCCAGTTGAAGCTAAAACCTCAAGTGGTTGCAGGAGCTGCAAGTTCAAAAGCTTCAGCTGAGCATTTCCTACCAAAGACACCAAATGTCAGAGAGAAAAAGAGGAAACATGTGATGAATGAAATTGGTCAAATTGATTTTGGGAGCAATTCATCCAAGGGTGAGGTAGAATTAGATGAGAAAATCTGCGAAGAAGAACGAGATGGTTCTTATGAGTATTGCAACCCCTGTGAGACATTGAAAGAAAGCAGAATTGAAGGTTTCAAATGTGGAATAGGAGACTTTCCTAGTGCAGCTGAATTGGCAAATCTTGATGATCAATTTTTGGCGAAGCAATGCGGACTTGGTTATAGAGCAGCACGGATAGTGAAACTTGCTCAGAGTATTGTAGTAGGAAAGCTTCAACTAGAAAAACTTGAAGAAGAAATAGTTTCAGCTGGAGCTGTTCCTTCTGTCTATGATAAGTTGGCATCCCAGTTGTCAAAGATCTATGGATTTGGGAATTTTACGTGTGCTAATGTGCTCATGTGTATGGGATTTTATCAAGTGATCCCGACTGATAGTGAAACAGTTAGGCACTTGAAAAAGGTTAGTTATTTGTTTGAGCATTTCATGGTTTTGTTGAGAAATGTCGCGTAATCGCCTTGGCGCTATATGTTTGCAATTGCAGGTCCATCGGATAAGCTGCACCAACCGAACTGTTCAAAGTGCAGTTGAGAAGGTCTATGACAAGTACAGACCTTACCAATTCTTAGCGTACTGGTAAGTAAAAATTGGTGGGTTCTTTGCTCTCATTCTAAACTTGAAGCTTCTACAGACTTGAATTAACTTCGTTGCTGGGATGTGTTTATGCAGGTCAGAGGTATGGCACTTTTATGAGGAAACATTTGGGAAGACAAGTGAAATGCCTCACTCGAATTATCAGCTTATTACTGCACATAACATGAGAGCTAACAAAAAGAAAAATGGTTAAGGCACCAAAAATAAAATGTAGCATGATGCGATCAGATATGGAAAATATTCAATGGACAGGAGAAAATGTCAGATTTTTGTATTCCTGTATTTTTTTCTGTTAAAACTTAAAGCAAAGTTCCATCTTGAATGAGCATTTTGAGTTTCCATTTCATCGTATACTTCACACTTTCATAGGGATATTTACTGATTTATGAGTCATGACTAAGAGCATTCTTAATCTTTTTCTTTCTATTTGCTATCCAACACATCTTACTCTCTTGTCAAACTGAACACAGTATACTCAGTCGGATTGAATTTTAAGCTTCCAACAAAGGTTTGGAGCAGGAATCAACGACAAGATTGCCGTTGCCTATTTATAACGGGGGTTCTTGCTTATGTTCCCTTTGATCTCCTACTTGTGCAAAAGTCATGTTGGCACTAAATGGCTGTGCAGGTTTGTCTTTTTTCCCTTATTGTAGATGTAATTTGATAGAATTTTTTGTTAGTTTGAAACACTGAATGTCATAGTTTAATCCTCTAACTACCATAGAAGAAAGGAAGAAAGAACATACAAAAGCTTTATAAGAATGTTGATTGAAAACTTGATAAATTCGTACAGAAAATAATTCTCTAAGGCTCTAACTAACAAGTGATTCGGTCTGGTCACTCTCACAACTGCAGCAACCTAAAATTTTCTCTTCTTCTTCGTTGTATGTTAACTCTTTTCTCCCCAATCTACCATTTGATGACACAAACATTAGTTTTTGAGCCCTTTCAACAGCAGCATTGCCTGATTTACTGTTCCCACAAAGCAAATTGAAGTATGTGTGGTTCATTTTCACACTCCCTGTTGTTGCCTGAAGAAAAATTAACCGCACTGCCACTTTTTTCAACACCTGGAATTCAGTCAGATGAGTCTCCCAAACCAATCTACTTCCACATGGATTCACCACTTTCATCTTTCCAGTGACTGGATCTCTCTCTTTTGCCTGGACTGCTTGTGCATATACTGGGTCTAAACCTTTCGTCCTCCATTTCATCAACTCCATTAAAGCAAGATGTTTCTCTTCTTCATTCTGAGTTAACCTTGTTATTATTTTTACTACATCTTTTTCTTGCTCGGAACTAAGGTACTTAAAAGGTGGTAGGTACCTGCCGCAATTGTCTTCAATCAAATAAAGAGGATCCAGAATATAGCTCGCTGCCCAAGCTTGGTGGTAGTTTTTTGAAAGTTGAATATTCACCAACTCCATCACTTGTTTTTCTTCAACTGAGAAACTGTTACACCAAATTTTGATTCTACCCTTCAGTTCTTCCCATAGTGGAAGGCATTGTCCTAAACATGGCTTTTCTTCTTCTATCTCCTCCATTAATGTTCCCATCAGCTTTATTAGGCAAACAACACACTCTAAATCCCTCCAGAATTTTGGATCTCTGATTGCAACATGTAATTCCTCATCTAGTGGATCAGTAGAGATTACTTGATTGTGTAGGACTTGATCTGCTGCCTCATTCAGCGTGCATGACATGCGGGCGACATTCTTGATGGAAGATATGGCGGCAGAGGTTTGGTCATGGGTAAAGGTTAGTTGGGGATTGAGACAGATAATATTGTTACTAGATTTTTTCTGGGGGTTGAAAATACGAACCAGTTTGTGACAAAGAGATGCTGTTTGTATACAGATGGGAAGACATTTGAAGAAATCATTAAGAAGGTTTTGCAATGCTTTTGCTTGGCATTTGGTATTCACCATCCAGTGATACTGTAACTCTAACTCCAGCAGTGCATCATTATTGACATTGCCGACATCTGCAACAACTCCCGCACACCGGAAAATGTCACCGTTCGAAACTTCATTAATAATGGAGCTCAGTAATTCTTTAATGTCCGTCGAGTTAGGTGTGCTGGTGGTACCGAGGAATAACATCTTGTGAAATAGACTGCTTTTGTTGGGAAGGTTCAAGGTAACATTCACAAAAGCTTCGCTCTGAGCGCAGGTCTTCTGATCTTCATTTTTCCAGCCATTGGTTGACATCTGAAAGAACATTGCATCATGAAGTTTATCCTCAAACTCAAACTTAGCCTCAACATACTTGTAGTCAAGTTTTCTCCCCAAGATAGAATCCTTGTTTACTTGTGGTAGTCCAACTTGATGAAGGAAAGCTTGAAACTTAGGGTGGTTGAGGGTTGACAGAGAGACATAACCACAGGACATGTAAAACCATTCTGCAAGCAGATCCAAAGCTGTATCTATTTGTGTTTGAGTCAATTGTGGCCTGCTGATGTGTGGGTTAAGGATAATCGGCTTGACTGCTGAGCAAGGGGCATGAATCATAGCAACTGATGGCAACAAACGATTGTTTTTTCTGAACTTGGGAGTAACCCCATTCTGGAACTCCGGGCAGGTACCACGTTTAAGATGCTCAGATGCAGTTCTAGAAGGATTTGAAGCAGAGAACAGACCTCTGCAGAGGCTACACTTAAGTTTAAGAGATTTCGCTGTGCCAGTGTCTTGGTTTCGAAAGAGGATTGGCTCCAAATGTGACCAGTACCACGCTCCTTTCCCTCTAATGGCCCTTGTCCTGATCATTACAAGTCCATGGTACCTCTTGTGTAGATTCCTTGAGAACATATCATCTTCTTGAGCTTGGCATAGCGCTGCCATTTTGCGAGCAGCTACTCTCTCTTAACTGACCTACCTTAGATATCCCCACCACACGGTAACTAACAGCACTGTCTAAAACTGGAAGGAAGTTTTTCTTTCTTTGCTGGCTGTCTTAGGTACCTTACTAACCTCAGCAGATATTGGGTAATGGTGGGAAGAATTGCTTTTAGAAACGAGTTAATAATTCTTAACCTTTTCGTCGGCAGAGGTACTGAAAAAAGATGGAGTGGATCAAGGAAAAGAAAGGTTGTTATGATGTTTGACACTGATAGGAAGTGGTTAACAGCTTTGGTTATTAACAAGGGAGTAAAACAACAGTGTGAAGGATGATTATGGTGGGGCAGGCGAATGCGACTAAGGAAATCCAATTAATGGTTAGTTGGTCACTTTTTTTCCTGTTCTATCTCTCTGGTTCTTCCTGCCAGTACATGAAGGTCTGACGGTCAGATCAACGTACATGTACATCCCAACCGACAGAGAATCGGGTACGCTATTGCTAACTAGCCGTATATCTGTAGTTATTCACAGTTACTCTTGATCTTTTCATCTGTAAGATTATAATTTAAGCTATTGCTGTTAATTATCATGCCTATAATATCCTACTTTAGACTTTGATGATCAATTGATGGGTCCTTGCTGCTTTTTGGTTTTGGCATTTTTATATCAAAAGCAGATTTACTTTTCTTTTTTTTTGCTTTAGTTTTCAGCAAGCATTTTTCTTGTGTAAATCTGGGTACTTGATTCATTTAATCTTTACACTGTTAGTAATTTTAATTTGTAAATTGAGTACTTGATTCAATTCATTAATCTTTACACTGTTAGTAATTTTAATTTGTAAATGAAGTACTTGATTCATTTAATCTTTACACTGTTAATGACGAATTATTCAGAATTTCTTTAAGGGGTTAAACAAAACAAAAACAACAGTAAAAATTTCAACATCATCTACCTACTATCACAAAAACGGTAATGGGGTATCTTTATTTATAAGTAGGTGAGAGTGTGCATTTCCTGATCAAGGACTAAAGACTACTCCTACATGAAACCTGACTATTATTTTGAAACAAAAGTAGTACGACTCTATGAGAGTGAGAGAAGACAGGCTTCCAACTTGCAAGGCCTTTCCATTTCTTGATGATCCTCTATTCTGATTTTGACACTTGTTTTTTTTTTTTTTTTTTTTTTTTTTTGTTGTTGAATTGATGCAAGAAGTGGTGGTGTTGTATGGGTCTGCTGTGTAAATTGCAAAGAAAGAAAGAAAAGAGGAAAGCAAGTGATTTCAAACTGTACATGGTATATTCAGTAGAGTGAAAGACAATGATGAACAAGAATATGTATAGATGAGACTAGTACGACCGTTGCCACGGTGGGAGGGCCGACAGAAGAAGAATCTGAAGATGGGGTTTGTCTGCGACTACTTTCGATCTGTTTAGAGAAAAGTGATACTTTCGCTCCGTTTCGGAAAAAGTGATACTTTCACCCGTCTTCGAAAAAGTGATACTTTCGCTCCGTTCCAGAAAAACTATCACTTTTTCTGAAACGGAGCGAAAGTATCATTTTTCCCGAAACAGAGTGAAAGTATCACTTTTCCCTAAACAGAGCGAAAGTATCACTTTTCCCGAAACGAAATGTGAAAGTATCACTTTTCTGAAATGGAAAATTAGTCGATCCATAAACCAAAATATGGTGGCATGATGTGTTACGCATCCTTTGTGGTGGTTTGCATAATGGAAATGCATTCAATTTTCGAGAATTGTGTCTAAAATGAAAGTATCACTTTTCTTGAAACGAATGGAGTATATCATTTTATTAGTTGCAACGGAAAATTAGTTGATGCATAAACCAAAATATGTCTACATAAAGTATCATGTATCTTTTGTGGTGGTTTGCATAATGGATATACATTTAATTTTAAGAAATTGTGTCTAAAATAATAAATACCTCCGAAATTTTCGTAAAAACTCTAAATTTGATATTGTTATTTGTACTCATTGCATAGTTTTTTTTATTACCTTTCCAACGAGATAAAATTTATAAAATTTCAAAGCACAGATTTTTAGATATGTTATATTAAAGTTTGCTTTCCAATTATACCCCTTAAAAATAGGATACATAAGAAGTTACAGTAACTAAGAGGAAGGGATAATTGTGTCAAGTGAAAAAGACCAACCATGGACACCAAATCCTTTTTTTTTTGTCAATTGATCACTTACTATGTACAAAAAAATGGTCATATAAAGGTCCTCCCTCGCTTTGCTCGGCCCAATCAAGGGCACTTTAGCTTTGAAAAGGGTCAATATACTGGGTTGTATATATACCAAAAGTTAAAAAACTAAGAACATTATGAGGATAATTTAAGATTGTGAAGGACATTTTAATCCAACTTGTAAGCCCAACCATGCTTCTTCAAAAACACTCGCACAGCCTCCTTGATAGCTAGGTTCGGAATCAGCTGGCGCTGGTCAAGTGACTCCCTGGTAATTGGATCAAACTTACCCACCTGATTGTCAGACAAGTTTGGAAGACAACATTAAGAAGTCAGCCTTCTAAGAATGAAAAAATGTGCATTTTAATCAGGAGATCACCTTTTGGAGATGGTCAAGCAGTACTTTCCTCTCGTATGTAACCCCACTTGGAGTGATAACAGGATCACGAAAGATGTCGAGCGTAATTTGACAGCATAGGTAATCCGGAACCTGTACACTTGTATTAGTTACTAATAAAAGAAAATAAGATAAAGAATCCATAAAAACTAAAAACAAGAAGCCGTTGAAGGGCTCACCTCAAAGGGAGTGTCATCCTCTGCAGCTTTCTTGAATACTTGATCTAAAAGATGCAAATTTTCTGAGTGTTTGTTCTGAGCTTCTTCTGTGATAACATCACCTTGAGAAGCATCAAGAAGATATTGTTCTTCTAGAGCGTTCTCGCATTTTTCTCTGGACCATGATGCAGATGAAGACAAATGTTAAGAAAAAACTGAGCCCACCAATAAATCATGTGTCCGAAATGAACTTTAAAGATTTGGTACACGTTGAATTAGTGTTCTTGCAATATTAAAGAGAAACATACTTTAAGTTTTGCTGCCTCCACGATCGTTGGCTGGATGCATGCTCCCACTCTAGGTATTTTGCCTTAGCAAGCTCTTGCCAGATCTCTTCCACCATATAACCTGTAGGGTCTGCACCTCTTCCAAGATCCAATGTCTACAACAAGGATTAAACACTTCAGTTCAGAAAATATGTAAATAAGTAGAACCTTCTATACTGACCATTAAAGATTTAATATATATGTAAAACAAGCAAGAGACTGAAACCAATTCCTTCTCTTTACCGATCACGTATTGTTTTCATAAGGTATAAACATGTATGACAAAGCACTCTAATCCTTGAAGAGTTCAGCTAGTCTTTTTCCCTCTCCATCCTCCAATCTAATGGAAAGAAACCCTCCTTTTATACAGGAAGGGCTGCAGACCATTTCATTGACAGAAACCCTTCTAGAATGGTTGATACAGCTCCAAGTTCGCAAGGCTCTTAATATGGTTCCATAAATCCAGGTAAATATTCAAAAAACCATTTTTGAATATCTACTATAGGGTTGGGGTGTGGGTGGATTTAGACAAGTCATGTGCGCTACGTTGTTTATGGTGTGAGCCGAGACAAAGCAAGGTGCCTAATGCATTAACGCCTGCATGCCCACCTAGAATCACTAGAGAAGAGGTACAGAATAACAGGGGGAAAAAAGAATAAGAGCCACAAAATAACCAGATTAGAGAAAGATCATATATGAGAACAGAAAGATGGATCTGATTAAAAAAGTAGATAGACAAAAAAGAATTGCAATAACAATTTTCTGTTGAGCTATTGAGAGAGCCATAAGTATGAAAACAACTAGCTAAGCTTTGTGTGTCAGCTCCAAGCACATGGACATCAGCAAAACAATTATTGCAAAAAGGAAGCAATCATATGTAAAATATCAAATAAATAGAATCAGTTGTAGAACCTTCTCAAGTTGTTGGACTCCTTTAGCATATTCTTCCCTTTGCAGCAATGCAAGACCTAAAATATAATGTGCCTGTCATATATCAAAGGCCGAAAATGTAATTACAATTGCGAATATTGAACCATATTACTAGAAAAACAGACATTAGACATGCTCTCCACGAAAGAAGTACACACACCAGCTAGTCCAAAAAGAAACATATAAAACAATATAGTCAAGGATGTATCACCTAGAAATAGCTACAGATTTCTCATGATCTTTTCCTGTTATCTTTGAAATAAAAGAGTCTTTCAAACACATGACTCAATCTTGTACAAACAATCTATTGGTAAGTTATCATTCATCACAGAGGTCGATAGGTAAGTACATTGTGTTGGTGGTATGTGAGATAAAGTGAATGCATATCAGCAGTTTTTCCTGTCCGTGTCCTCATGGTGTTAATTGCCGACATGTATTTAGTTTATCTCACATACCACCAACACGGACAGGAACTTAGGGTGTTAAATGTCAGACTGCCTTCAGACCAAGTTCGGCTCTAGAGAACTGCTCTAGAATATAGATGAACAGAAAAGCATTGACTTTGGTGACTGCCGTTGAAGACATTCTATCGCAAGTACAATTTCAACTGGCAGTATAGCAGCAAAATTGGCTATACCGCTTGCATTAACTGTAAACAGACTACAGACAGGATGACTCTTGAGCTTCATGGAAGACAAATTTGAGAATCATGACATTGCATTTCAAGTAAATCCGAAAATTAATATTGCAACCAAAATTCCATGATAAACTCAAACCATACTGTTTGCAAGCCTATACTTGAAATTTGTCATTCCTTTCATAAACTCTGAAGCAACCAACTAGTACCTATCTTTTCCTCAGCTGTCCAAACGCTTCACAGCCTTTCAAACATTATCCCCCAGGACCCAACTTAGTTTATCCTAATCATTCAAGGTTGAAACCAAAGGAAGAAACAAGTATTTGAAAGAGAAGTTCAGCTTTTTTCAAAAGATGAAAATGATGCGCTGAATTTTAGCTTTTCTCAAATGCTCTTCTTCCTTCGGTTTCGAACTCCAATGATCCATTGAATTTGATCTCTGAACCCAACACAACACTGAGTCACATGCCATGCTTAATTTGTCAATGATAGAAACCGAATAATTTCCTTAAATCACTCAATAATATTAGGTTTGGAAAAAAAGTAAAATGTTCTAACAATTGATGAATTATTTCATAGTATCATTTTTTACTACCCTTTAGTAGCCAGCAACCATACACATCGATACCCAAACTAATGGTTGTATGATTAAGCCTAACGAATAATCCCACAGGTTGCATCCACAGACAGATTAAAACTAAAGGTAAGACCGAAATACCTAATAAAACAGAAGCGAAAATTGAAGAGATTGATCAAACAGACCTTTGTTGAATTACTGTCTAGCTCAAGAGCTTTTCTACAATCCTCTTCTGCTCTTTCCCACTCTCTAATCAAACAAAACCCCAATTAACAACAACAAAATCAGAAACAACCTTCAAAACATAACAAAAACGAAAATGAAATAAAGACCAATTCCACTTACTCTCGTTTCCGATGACAAAGTGCACGATTGGTCCAATACACAGGAACATCAGGGCAAAGAGTAATCGCCTTTCAACAAACAAAAACCCAATATTCAACAAATGAAGGGGAGAAAAAAAACGAAATGAAAAAAACCCTAGTAGAAATACCTGAGTATAAGCTTCAATAGCAGCAGCAAAACGTTCTTTACTGAATTTAAAATTCCCATCTTTTTTACAGAGTTCAGCTTGTTCAGATGCTGATATCGTTGTTGTACCCCCATTATTGTTCATAATTCGGGGGGGGGGGATCACCACCTCGTCCTCCTTCACTCCTTTCTCAGTCTTCTTTGATTTCTTAGTATTACCAATACAATTCACAAATCAGAGAGATTGAATTTTGAAACGGAAAAAAAAAAAAAAACCCTAATTTGCTTTTCAAAAATGAAGAAGAAGAAGAGGAGGAAACGTATCTCACCAGCGCCAACAGAGCATGCTCGTTCGTCTAATCCTTGAGTTAGTTTTGAGATCTGGAATATTTATTATATATGCAGAAGACACGACTTAAGACAACCTTTCTCTGGTATCTTCTCAAAGTCTTTGTGGTGGGGACTTCGCACCAGGCGCCCAAGACACTGAAAGTATCAAGCAATAGCCTGGAAAGAGCGGCCAATTCAGCTGAGAGCAAGTCCTGTGGGATTCCTATATGTCAGCTTTGGAAGGGTCTCGTGACCTTGTCTATGAGCTGCTCTTGCTGCGAGGTAGAGAGATGGGGTGGGGTTTGGAGTTCATTTTGGAGTGTCATAAAACTTGGCAATCTAAGAGGGTGTTTGGATGTACGCTTAGAAGTCGCTTTTTGATTTCTGGAAGTCAAAAAAATCAGAAATCTGTTTGGCAATATCATTTTCGTACGACTTATAGAAGTAGAAAAGTCAACTTTTTTTGAAGCAAAATAGTTTTGCTTCTGACTTTTGCTCTTGGAGAAGCAGAAGCACTTATGCTTCTGGTATCCAAACGCGTTGTAAGCCTGTTTGGATAATTTGAATAACACTTCACTCCTCGATTTCTGGAAGTAAAAAATCCAGAAGTTAGTTTGAGAACATAATTTCCGAATGACTTATGAAGCCGAATTCATCGGAGGAAGATGCCGTGAATAGACAGAAGTGGAGAGCAGCGATCCACGTGAAAGAGGTAGGATTTCTGTACTTGGATTGAGTTGGCCCCGGTTACTACAGCATATTCGCGCACAGCGTGTCCATTCGGAACGATTTGTCTCGGGAGCTCGTGCTTCCCTTGTCCTCAGTGACATGAGTTGATAGTTCTTCCCGAGACGGTTGTTGCCCGATGGACAATACGTGTTGGCGTATGAGTGGTGTTTGGGTCCCGTGTGCTTGTTGGCTCCCCACCCTTAGCGGTGAACAACAAGCC
>JAJJMB010017024.1:0-10541 GCA_023531105.1 Papaver atlanticum
ATATCATTTATATTCGATGCATGTAAAGCATCGCTGCTAAGCAGGCATCTCAAATAAATCGATACATATGAGGTGTTGCTGTTAAGAGCGCAACCATCTCTCTTTGGTCGAACGATTGACAGCCAAGTAAGTTGACTAAAGACGCGTGACCAACTCATAAAGAAGAGGAGCAGCTGACAGCAATCATAGCGTCCCATTGGTCATTTAAGATTGGATCTAAGTCGGTCAAATCATCTAGCCAAATTGGATGGTTGAGATAATTTGCGGCAGTCGTTGATTATCGTTAACTTATTTAAGACTCTTATGAGTGACGTGACTAACCTACTTTGAGCAGCTGCCGGGAGCCATTTAAGTAAGTTGAGGGAGAGTCGATCGTTCCTCATGGAAGAGGGGCGACCGATGATCACGACGGCATCTTACTGGTCCCCTAAAATCAGATTTAGACCGGTCGATTTGGCTGGCCAAGTTGGACGTCTGAGCTCATTTTGTGACAGCGATGTACTGCCGCTAGCATAAATTAAGATTTTTAAGCCGCGTGACCAACCTATTTTGGGCGATCGGTTTGAGGCGCTGCTTGCAGGATGAGAGCAACGTGATTGGTCGAGACCAAAGGCGGGTCGCCGGTGAGTGTATCAACACCTCATTGGTCGCTATAATAGAAGCTAATCCATCCAATTATGCTGGCTAAGTTGGACGACCCCGATGGATTTAAGACTACCATAGACGGTCTCAACCTCATTACAAGCTTCTTTTGAATCGCGTGACTAGCTTACTTTGGTTAGCGATCTGGGATGCTGCCTACAGGCTAGGAGAATTCCGATTGGCTGAAATAGAAGTGGGCTCGTCGGTGAGTACCATGGGACTTGTTCGGTCATGTTTACAAGACCTAGGGTTAGAAGGGGCATGGTCGGTCGCCAAGGAGAGGCGCCAGCAAGGGCAAACCGACTGGCCAAGTTGCACGGTCACGACTCCCTTGCTACTTTCCCATTTTGTCGTAGTTTCTCTTTCTTCCTTATTTTCCAACTTTTGATAGGATTCTACTCCTACTAGCTATATGATAGCCTAGTTTCCTAGCTTTCCTAGGTTTGGTCTCAACCAATAGGAATCGGAAATTCGTGTAGGCTCCATTTTAGGGCGAAAACCTAATTTTTGCGAGCTGACACAAATTAAGTCAAAATTGATTTTTTGCGAGCCGACACAAAATTAATCAACTTTTTAGTGAATTTTGCACGTTGGCACAAAGTTACTTATTTTTTGGCTACTTTTGCAAGTAGCACGTTTGTTCTCGGTGGCAGGACTTGCAGTGCCCTTTATGCATATCTTAATCTGAACATTAAGGAAATTCATGCTTTTCAGCTGAGAATGAACATAAATCTAATGTCAGTATTTAAGAGTTCGGCTAGGAACGCAGCATAAGATAGGCGCTCAACAAATCCTGTATTAATGAATAATGCAAGCAGGAGCTACAGAAAATCTACAGAATATTTGTGATTTTGCAATTAACACTATTCTAATTAAATTTTGTATATAAATATATTGAATTGCTCGGTACATATTGTAAGCAGAGTGGCATAGGCGCTCGTCAGCTTAAATAACTCTTACTTCTTTAAAGAACAAGAGTATATGGATTTAGGGTTTTACGGTTTTAGCCTTGAACTAAAGATATCCGTTTGACATTCGTATGAAGTGCTTGTGTTCTAGCTATCGGACTGTCGGTGACTTCCTAGTATAGAAGGAGTTTGTGCCTTTATACACAAAGATATGGAAAATGTACGTCCATATTGCTACCAGGAGTGTGGTGCAACACTTCTGATCTGCTTTGGTTTCCACGGTGAACTGTCTTCTACCCGTGGTTGCGGAAATGGAAGGTACATATATTCGCGATGTTGCCGAATCAACTGTTGAAGAGTGGGAGAACATGATATCTACCTGCGAATCTATGGAGTTCAATGTGAGCTAGCTCTGGCAACGCCTTGATATCATCAAAGTTGATCGAGCAGGTATCATTGCTAACGTCGTTCTTGCTGCAAAAGCTATCTTGGAGGAAGAAAAGGCTTTGGATGACGAATCATAGAAAGTAGAGCAGGCAATCTAGAACTTTAAGAGTAGGACTAAAAGGTATCAGGATAGGCTGAAGATGATGCTTTCAAGGGATTACAACTTGTTGGATGGTCTTCTCTGAGCTCTTTTCTTTTGTGTTCATGCATTCTATTTTTTTTTTTTTTTTTTTTTTAAATAGGTAGGTATGAGAACGATTGATTCTTCCCCTTTTGGTTTTGAGCAATGTTTTGTAAAATGTATTGCATTGAATTTTGGTAAGCAAATAAAGTTTACATTAATTCGTCATAACTAATAGGAAATATAGGTAAGTCGGATATGATAGGAATGCCTGATTGATCGAGCTGCTAGGTTGTGAGGAATGAAATAATCATTAGGCGTAGTACGCCTTGAGCCACTTCCCATTGATGACTGCCTCCAATTTTCCTCCATCTACCTTGACAATCTTGCAGTACCCACTGTTATATGCCTTGGTGATCACATAGGAGCCTCCCCATTTAGGGGAAAACTTTGATGCGGACATGTCTTGCTAAATATGTTTGGCTGTCTTTAGCACCAGATCTCCTATTTGAAAAACACGAGGTTTTACAGCTTTGTCATACGCTCTGGAGATCCTCCTTTTGTAAGCCTGAGCATGTTCTTCCGCTTTCATTCTCCTGGAATTCAAAGTGTCTTACTCTGCTATCCTGGAGATTGATGCTTCAGTCTCATTACATTGGACTCCACTTGATGCTGCAATCCTAGCCTACGGGATCTTGATCTCTGCTAGGAGAATAGGGTCAGCACCATAGACAAGTGAGTAAGGAGAGACTCCATTGGAGCTCCTTGGTGCAGTCCGATACGCCGACAGCGCCATAGGTAATTGTTCATGCAAGGTTTTAGGGTTATCATGCACTGTTCGACTAAGGATTCGAATCAATATTTTGTTGGTGCTTTAGGCTTGCCCATTTCCCTGAGGGTAGTAAGGAGTAGAGAAGACTTGCCTGACACCGTATTCTTCGAGTAACTCTCGTACCTGCTTGTTGGCGAAGGGAGTACCATTATCAGTATTGATGTGCTTAGGAACGCCAAATCGACAGATGATGTATTCCTTGATAAATGCTGCAATAGTGACTCCAGTAGTTCCTATAAGAGGAATAGCTTCAACCCATTTGGTGAAGTACTCTGTTGCAGTTATGATGTACTCATGTTGCTTTGAATACGGGGGATTGATTTTCCCCATAATATCAAGTCCCCAGCTGTGGAAAGACCATGGGCTACTTACTGAATGAAGAAGAGTGCAAGGTGCATGGATGAGATTCCCATGGATTTGGCACTTGTGGCATTTCTGAACAAACGCTGCTACATCATCCTCCATAGTTGGCCAGTAGTACCTTTCGTGTACTTGGAGAAATAACTTCTTGTTTCCTTGGTGTTCACCCTCATGTATCTCCTTCAACATGGTTGAATTCAGACTTTACCAAACATCGTAACAGGTCTCCCCCAAAACTCTTGCGATATAGGATCCCTTCATGAAATATGAATCTCTTGGCTCTTTGATTTATCTTGACGGCATCTCTTTAGTTAGTAGGAAGTATTCCATCATGGAGGTAGATGATATATTTCTCCCGCCATCCCCCAGCATAATTGACAGTTAGAACTTCCAGTTGGTGTGATGGTGCTTGGCAGTTGGAGCAAGACCCGTGCAGTGTTCAGGATTGGGTCTCCATATCCGGCCAGTAGTAACCGAGACGCTGAAGACGCCGATAAAGAGTTACTACAAGTGTATGTCCGCATATCTCGTTGTGAACATGTTTAAGCTGCAGTTGTGCCTCTTTATCTCCAAGGCATCTTGATAAGGATCCATCTGAGTTTCTGAAATATAACACCCCGTGAAGCAAGAAGAAGTTTCTTAGGGTTTTAAGACTAATATTCCCTTGAGAAAGCGAGCTGTTAAGTTCTTCAATAATCGGGGCTCTCCAATCGTCGACTTTGGTATCTTTGGGTTGTGAGAGCCATGGTGATGCTACAGTTCGTCTTTTTATTGTCAGAGTTTCTTTCGAGCTTTCAAATTGCAATTTAGAGGCTAGGGTAGCTAGACAATCAGCGTGTTTTTTGTTACTACGACCGATATGAACTATGGTTGCCTCTGCAAAGAAGTTTAGTAGTCTTTGTGCTTCAGCTCTATAGGGGGCTAGGGTTACCTCTTTGAGAGAATACTCCCAATTCATTTGATTAACCAGCAGCTTCGAGTCACCTCTCACTTCCAGATGTGTCGCTCCTGCTTTCTGGGCTAGTGACAGTCCTATGAGGAAAGCTTCGTATTCCGCCGAGTTGCTAGTGCACTGGAAGTCAAGCTTGAATTAATGTGAGAAAACTTCACCAGTCAGAGATACCAGAACTACATCGGCTCCTCCGGTGTTGCTGCTAGGAGTAGCGGAGCCGTCGAAATATAACAACCATGCTTCCTCCTTGACGAAAGAGATCTCCGGGAACTCCCCAGGTATGTCTTCATGGAGAACATTAGCATCCTCCCATGGGAAGGCTGCTAGTAAGTCTGCTACTGCTTGTCCCTTAATGTCTCTCGGAGGGGTGCATGTTATGTCAAGCTCTGACATTTGGAGTAACCACTTAGCCGACCTACCTATCAAGGATGGTTTTGAGAGCAGGAACTTCACAGGATCAGCTTTAGCTACTAGTACTACTTTATTTGACAGCAGGTAATGCCTAATTTTTTTAATGGCATGGACTAAAGCTAAACACGCCTTTTCTGCTTTAGGGTATCTGAGCTCAGCATCTCTCAGAGTACGACTGAAGTAGTATATGGGGCACTCAAGCCCTTCATCATCTTCTTGAGCAAGGAGTGCTCCGACGGCAGCGTCACTGGAAGCGGTATAGAGAAACAATAGTCTTCCTTGTATAGGAGACATCATAACGGTAGGTGATGATAATATCTGTTGGATTTTCTGAAAGGCTTCTTGTTTCACCGTTGTCCAAATAAAGCTTGCTCCTTTCTTCAACAAGGGGGTGAACGAAGCAATAAGTTGAGCTAGGCCCGGTATAAAACGCTGAATGTAGTTTATCTTACCCATGAAGCTCTGGAGTTCCTTTATTTTTTGTGGCGGAGGAATAGTGATGACGGCTTGGGTCTTGGTTGGATCTGTAACACCCCAAAATTCGGATCATGGATTTAACCCGAATTCCAGAGGTTACGGGCGGGTATCCAAACTTAAATCTATTTCCTTCCCTTCTATTTTATGCTCTCATCTTATTAAACATGCCTTAAAGAGTCTCGCTACAGAGGTTATATTCACCTAACAGCTCTTAATATTTCGAAGTACGAAAGTAACAGAAGACAAAAAAAAATGTACAGCAAAATCTGGGCAGAAACGTCGCTAAACTGACGTCTCAAACAGCCTGCCTTGTCGAGGCTTCACATAATTCATTATAAGCTCAAATTCAGAGGTTGACCCCAAGTTAAAAATTAGACAGACTCAGCTTTCAAATGCACCTGAAAAATCTAAATTTCGAGTTCGTTTGGTCTGTGAATCGAGTGTTCTAATATGGTCACAGAACTGCAAACCTACAGTTTTCAGTTCTGACAAGCTGTATATCGAGAGCCATGAATCCTAAACGATAAATCTAAATGGCAAGTCCTTTTAACCCATTATAAAGGAGATATAGAGGAACATTTTTCGTTAAGAAAGTGTCACCTAAATCCTTACCCATTGGCGCCAGTTTCGCAGACAACAGGGAGCAGGGAAAATGTGTCAGGAAAACATGGTTTTCAACATTCAGTTTAGGTATAACCTTCAAAGACAATAATCATTCAACATAAAATCCTTTCAAATGTATAACAGAAACTTCTAGGATAATAATTTATATGTCTAAGTCTCCAACATTTATTCTCTCAAGGAAAAACATCAAAATACAAGGAAATGAAACAAGAAGCAATGCACGCTTAACTAAAGACTCCTCACTTGCTTCGTACTTCGATAAAATCTGCAAAACGTCAATTGGGGTGAGATGACGGCTCAATAGGCTTACGTTCCCATCCTCAAAGAGATGCGGAAAAATCTCAGAAAAAAACCCGTAAAGGATTTAAATGTAAACAAACGACGATAGAACTTCGAAGAGTAAATGGTTTATTCAACAAATAAAAGTAACAATACCAATCAATTTTTCGACAAATCAAGTCATTTAGATTTCGACACATTGAGTCCACGACACGAAAACCTTGGTTCGTACACCCACCTATCGTTTCTCGGCACGGACAGCCGCCATCGATGGTCGGGAAGCTACGTTCCCATGGGGAACATTACCCTTTTCTCTATATCGGGGATCATTACCCTGCGTAAGATGGAACTATGTTCCAACTAACGGAAGACATGAACTCAAAAGTTTTCCTCATAAATCTCATTTGCATTCAAAATCATGTATAGTTCACTAACAAAACACTCTACTGATTCCTTTACCAAAAGTCACAGTCAAGAAAGCATTCGTCGACAAGAAAAACCGTCAATAAATATGGATTTCATTTCCATTTACCAAAATCAGCAAGTATTAATCTTTGAAATCAATACTCATAGGCATAAAATAAGCAAGCTATCCATTGTTATAAAGTGAACAATTAAGAGAAGTAAGTTGACAACAAATTCCAAAATTTTCATAAAAAGGAATTGGGGTTCTAAGAAGCATTTCCACAAATACCTAACAGTTCTTAAAGACAACTTTTAGACAATAATTGGCAACCCTTTTTTTCTTTCACAAATCAAACCATCATTTCAAAACAGGTAATCCCTTCACAAAACCAAACATCCCATTTTATAATTCATGATAACAAAACCATTAGTTTCAATCTCCATAAAGCAATTCAAAGCAACCACAGGGAATTCAAAATCATATGAACAAGAATAAAATCCCAAAGAAGATGAGTAGTAAAACCTACCTCAAGCTTTCTCCAATCCTAGCAATTTTTTTCCTTGGAATTCTTCTCACACCCTAGCTTCTGCCTCTAGGAGAATCGTTAATATATAGCCCTTTCCTAATTTAATTTTTTTCATTTTCCTCAAGTAATAAAACCCATTTTCCCCCATTAATGAAATCCATTCTCTTAAATTAATTTCCTATTCTAGAATTCTCTTGTAAGCGTAAGTGATAGATATTCCCACTCCAACTTACTAACACCAAATGGGTGGAACTCAGATAATCATTTCTAAGTTTACCTATGAAATATGGGCTTACAGAAACTTTTCTGGGCTAGTATCGCAATATTGACAAGACCAACCTCCCATTTGGTCCAAACGAAAGACATATTATCGAATACGGTTAATATCCCACCCGAAACGCATATAAAACCAGTGGCAGAAAATGTAGGGTATCACAGGATCCACCTTGATTCCTACAGTGGTTACTTGGAATCCCAGGAACTTTCCCGAAAAAACCCCAAAAGCACATTTCAAAGGATTCATCTTTAATTTGTATTCACGGCACTTTCCAAACACTTGTCGTACAATGTCTGTATGAGCCGTTCGAGTTTTCGACTTAACCACTATGTCGTCTACATAGTCTTTTACTTGCTTGTGCATCATATCATGGAATATTGCAGTCATGGCGCGTTGGTAGGTAGCACCAGCATTTTTCAGGCCGAAAGGCATTACGGTGTAATAACAGTTTTCGAGAGGAGTTCGAAATGATATCTTACTTGCATCATGCTCGTACATTTTTATCTTGTTGCAGACGCTATATCCGTCCATGAAGGAGAACATTCCATGTCCGTTGGTAGCATCCACTAGCATGTCAATGTTGGGAAGAGGGAAATCGTCATTCGGTCAGCATTTGTTCAGATTTTTGAAATCGACGCATCACCTGATCTGGCCATTAATCTTCTTGACTAGAACTACATTTTCCATCCAAGTAGGGTGTTGAATGGTTCGAATGAAGCCTGCAGCTAGTAGCTTCTGAATTTCAGTTTTGATTTGCTTCTTAACGTCATGTCGAAATTGTCTTGGAGGTTGTCTGACTGGCTTGGATCCAGGAATTACGTGCAGATGATGAGTGACTAACTTTTCGTCTAAGCCGGGCATTTCTTCGTAGGTCCACACAAACACATCTTGATACTCCTTAAGAAGATTTACGAGTTTTGTACGTTCTTCTGCACACAGAGTTAAACTGATGGAGACAGGTCTTGGAGCTTCTTCAGTCCCGATATTGATAGTTTCAAGCTCGTCTGTAGTGGAATCAGTACCGTCTTGCAGTTTTTGTGGTGCATATGGTACCTCTTATTCTTGTAACTTGTCATTGTGATTGCATTCTCCTAGGCGTAGAGACCCTGTAGTGGTCTCTCCTGTTAATTGCCAACAGCGGCGCCGGTATACAGTCTTTCCTTCGGCATCACGATTTGCTATAAAAGTTCGTTCTCTCTTAGTATGGGGGTGGATCAAGTTTTTACATGATGAAGGATATTTGATGTTCTCTGTCAGCAGAGGCGTCTTGCCGGGTTCAGTCCCCAGTGATGACAACCTGTCTTCCTCCTCGATCGACGTCCAGGTAGGGAGCGGTGTGCAATAAAACTTATTTTATGAGTCCTGCGGATTTTCTTTTGGTTCAAAAAGTTCAATGCCGCAAATCGGAACAACATAGATGCGGGTATGCGGACGACTTCTTCATTCAACATAGTCTTCAGGCACTGGTGATATGTCGAGGGGATGATCTTATTATCATGAATCCATGGTCTCCCCAGTATCATGTGGTAGTCCGGCTCTTTCTCTATCACCTCGAATTTTACCTTCAACTGGACGGGCCCTACTGACAGGTTCAAATAGATGTAACCATACATGTTGGTTTGGTTTCCTTCAAAATCCATCATCACAGTAGGCTGCCGCATAATCTTATTTTGCCGAACCCTGGTTGTTTTAAGGGTTTTAAGAGAAATAACATTTGAAGCTACTCCCGTGTCGATGAGGGATCTTTTGAATTCTGAACCAATAATGCATGCAGTAACATGCAGAGCACTGTTATGACCCTCTTCAGCCATCATGTCATATTTGGTGAATGTAACATTGTTTATAGACATCTCTGACGCTTTCGAGGCTTTTGGAGACGAATGAGTCAAGTGTGTGTCTAAAGCTATTTGATTGATTGCCGCAAATGTTTTCGCCCGTTGATCCTTAGAGAGGTGTGGAATCTCACTTAAATTCTCCACCAGGGAAGCTGCTTCCTGGTCCACATGCCTCTTGTTGGTAGTAAAGCTTCCAATTTGTGAAGGAGGGGAATCATCAGTTGAAGTATTCTCTCCTTGCACGGGAGACCTTAGGTCTCTGAGAACGCCACGATGCCTTAAGTCATCCAACAGTCTCTGAAAGATGGTGAACACAACGTTCAATGTACTTTCCAAGCATGCCAACTTTCCTGCCAGTTGTTCATGTGTTTTCATCAATTCTTCCATAGTAATTTGGAGCCGCGTGGTTCTGACTTCTCTTGCTGAGTCGTTGGCAAGAATAGGAGTAACATCTTCGTCAGTGTCATTTGTATCACTGATAACAAGAGAGATAGGGTCGATAACAGGAAAGACAAGGCTGTCGACATGATTAAAGTTGGTAACCGTTGAGTCTTGATTAAGACCAACCATTGTGAAGTTGGAGAGATTGAGAAACAAAAATGAGAAAATTGAAATGAAAATTGAGAAATTGATTTTGCAACCGAGAGATTAATCTCCCACTGTGGTCGCCAATTTGTAGTAAGGTAAAAACTTATTCTGCTGAAAATGGTAAATTAGGTGTGTCGATGAGAAACGAGTCTAAACCCTACACAAATGTACTGCACAAGAGTACTTTAGATTCGAGAGATCAATCTGTAAGACTCTGGCATAAACCAAGAAATGGCCGTTCCAGATTCAATTCAGTCACAAGAATGGTTGATCTTAGGGAGGGAAGCAGAGAAGGTGTTGAGATCAGAGTGATAATCTCTGTTAGGTGTAACTGTTTATGACTTGTATCAGAATGTAGAGCCTGCTTGCAAAGTGTAAGCTGTAAGTTCCAGATGGTTCCTGAGTACTTGTGTTGATAACCAAAAATTGTTTTTATTTGAAATGGATTGAAAATCTATTTATACAAGTCATAGTCGAACACGCTTATCTCATTGGAAGTGGGAGTAGTTGAATGATGGAGAAGTGGGATCGTGTAAAAATGGTGAAAACCATGTCCCTACTATGAAGGGAAGACTAGTCGTTTCCGTCCTGACACTTTCTCGTAATGGGCGTATTGCACGCCGCACGCTGTAAACCACCAGACCAATACCCTGATGAGTATCCCCCAGTTTGTGACATGTTTGATGCCTCGGGCATTTTTGTAGAAAATATGAAGCAAGTTAGATGAAGAGAGGAACAAGTCCTTCATGGTAGTTTCTGAGTGGGTCTTGCTGGCAAGACCTGATAATTTCGACCAATCACGCGCAGGTTAGGCGGTAGGTGGTCATATGTGATAAGTCAAGTCGTGCAAATGAGA
>JAJJMB010017052.1:2992-30210 GCA_023531105.1 Papaver atlanticum
TTTTGGAATTTTTATCATCATTTATTCATGTGTAATAGTGGAATCTATTGTCTTGGTTATTTTCACTCTAAAAATTAAATCCTCAGTCCCAGTACCTCTTGCACCAATTGTAATATTATTGTATATTTTTATTAATTTTAAAAAACTCGAATCTTCACAAATCTGAACGAACCCATTCTTACCACTATTTAAAATTACATCACTTAGTCAAGATCATCAAAGAATGCATCGCCAAGATCCACAACCTCATTCTCACCAAACAACGCACCAATATCAACTTCCAATGCATGTTCTACAACCTCCACATAAGTAGTAGATGGCCCAGAACCACAAGCGACTCTCCTCCTCTGCTCAAACAATACAACAGCATTAGATGCTAAGGCATAAAACAGGGGCAAGGTATATATACGTTAAAACATTAAGACAATATTTTCTACCTTAGCATCCTCAATAGCTCGAGCAGTTTGTGAAGAACGTCTACGAGAAGGAACCCATTTAAGCTCCCATGGCCTGTAAGGTAGCAGATGACTATGCATCTCGGGAATCCCAGGAAGTACATCGCCAGACTCATCCCAAAAATATAAGGCCCCACAATATGAAAGGAGCTAGAGACCACTTGGGATCATGATTCTTGCGAAGTGTAAGATGGATGTGATTGGGAGGATCCAAATCGGACATAAGAGGAGGACCTCGGAGAGTTCTCCGAGACTTAGAAATCCCAACTCCAAAGCCCTCAAATGTATCGGACTGTTGGCACCAATTGTTCACCACGAAAGTCGCAGGCGTATATAAATCCTTCTGAGATGAGATAAACTCGTTAAGATCGTGCTCAGTAACCTTTCCTTGACTTCGCCGAGAACATTCTAGGGCGATCCTATAAAAATTTCCATTGGGCTGATAGATAGCTCGCTGGGGACTAAGCATACAAAGCACCTCGTACTGAAAGGAGTCTAGTGGGCAATACAGAGAAAGGCGAAGCCCAGCATCGAGCTGACCCGCCGCTATGAAAATCTCGTTGGGACCACAGGGAGTAACCTCAAAGAGTTTCTTTGTCAATACACCGGCTTGACCCTCCGGAGTAGCAAAAGTAACTTGAAATCTCTGAAGACGATGCTTAGTCTTTATCATCTCCAAGAAATCGGCATCAGATATGCCGGAAGAACGGCTGGTGCTCGAAGCCCTCATCGTTCTCTTATCAGCACTACAAAAGATAAAAAAAGGGAGGTATCATAACTTATGCCGGAGAAAAATCGGCGAAAAATAATAAAAGGCGGAGACGATAATGGCGATCCCCAAAGAAACTTCACAGTTGAAGAAAAATGGCAAGAACCATTGATTAAAGTTACCATGATAACCACAAAGGAACTACACAGTTCAAAATAACGACGTAAACTACCAACGAAAACAAAAAACAAAAGGAAAAATAGAGAAGAAGGATCATACCGTCTTGAAGGTCGAGATGGAGAATTTCTCCCAGACATAATGAACTTCTTTATAAAAGAAAAGAAGTTAAAAAGGAACAACAAAAGACAGAGGAGAAAAAGAATGAAAAAGTTCTGAACCCTGAATACAAGATATAAAGACATCATTCTCTTTCCCCGAAAGCTTTTATAAGAAACCAATGGATAACAAACCGGCACCTAGAGTCCAACAGGTAAAAGCGCATTAAAAGTGTAGTTGCATCTTTTCTGATTGCTACATCCAAGTAGATCTAAAGTCTATAAAACTACTAACATTCAAGATTCAAAGATAAAGAAGATGTAACGAACATGAAAAGTAAAGATTGACACAAGCATATAACGTGGTTCGTCCATGAAGACCTATGTCCACGGGAAAGAAGATGTTTTCTTTATTGATTAGGGTCTTACCCTTGAAAGAGCTACAAATATCACTTAGATTTCTTACTCTCTCTTTATCTAGATCTCTCTCAGGAATTATCTGTATAAAGACCATCTAAAATTACATGTCCATCTCCTTCTCCTTCTACAATGACTGGTATTTATAGGAATTTTAAACTCTTGAAGGCCTGGTCTCGCCAAACTGGTAGAGTTATCGTACATCTTCTCGTTACTTCGGACGAGCTTTATACTATCCTTCGTGATGGCCTACTTGGTTCTCCTTCCGAGTTATCTCGCTCCGTTCGCCATCGTGTTGCTCTTCTTTGGGAACCTCATGCTGCATCACCTTTGGGTTATAGTATAGATCACCCGAGCCTCCTGATACGATGTATGTTCATCCACGTCACTTCTGATCCCTTATTAAATGCAATCCTTTTTTTAAGACTTGAACATCTGAGTCGATTAGACCACTCCTTACACGCGTCATTCATGTAACGTTGTAGAAGGTGTCTCGATTCAGACGAAATCACCTTTATAGAGTATGATTCGGTGTATCTACCTCATCACCTTATCATGAAGCCATCCCTTGAGATGCTAACACGTGACCATCGGGTAATTTACCCTCACATTTTACTCATTTTCTTTGCAACTTGCCGAGGGCATGATGGGAAGAAAACTGTGTAACCGCCCCGTTTTTTTCGCCACGTCTGCACTTTTAGTGTGCTTTTACCTGTTGGACTTAAGGCGCCGGTTGGTTGTCCATTGGTTTCTTATAAAATCTTTTGGGGAAAGAGAATGGTGTCTTTATTTCATGTGTTTAGGGTTCAAAACTTTTTCATTCTTTCTCTCTTCTGTCTTTTGTTATTCCTTCTTAACTTCTTGTCTCCTATAAAGAAATTCATTATGTCTGGGAGAAGTTCTCCATCTCGACCTCTAAGACTGTATGATCCTTCTTCTTTGTTTTTCTTTTTATTTTCGTTGGTGGTTTACGCCATTATTTTGAACTGTGTAGTTCCTTTGTAGTTATCATGATTACTTTAATTAATGATTCTTGTCATTGTTCTTCAACTGTGAAGTTTCTTTGGGGATCGCCATTGTCGTCTCCGCCTTTTTTTATTTTTCGCTGGTTTTTCTCCGGCGTAAGTTCTGATACTACCTCTTTTTTTTTCTTTTTTTTTTGGTTTATCTTTTGTAGTGCTGATAAGAAACCGATGAGGACTTCAAGCACCAGTCGTTCTTCCGGTATATCTGATGTCGACTTCTTGGAGATGATGAAGACTAAGCATCGTCTTCGGAGATTTAAAGTTACTTTTGCCACTCCGTAGGGTCAAGCTGGCGTCTTGACAAAGAAACTCTTTGAGGAAAATCCCTGCGGTGCCAATGAGATTATCGTGGCGGCGGGTTACCTCGATGCTGGGCTTCGGCTTCCTATGTACTTCCCACTAGATTCCTTTCAGTACGAGGTGCTTTGTCTTCTTAGTCCCCAGCGAGCTATCTATCATCCTAATGGAAACTTTTATAGGATCGCCCGAGAATCTTCTCGGCGAAGTCAAGGAAAGATTACTGAGCACGATCTGAACGATTTCGTCTCATCTCAGAAGGATTTGTATACGCCCGTGACTTTCGTGGAAAACTATTGGTGCCAACAGTCCGATACATTTGAGGGATTTGGAGTTGGGATTTCTAGGTCTCGGCGACCTCTCCGAGGTCCTCCTCTTATATCCTATTTGGATCCTGCTCTCTCCAGCAATCTTGCACTTCGCAAGTCTCATGATTCCAAGTGGTTTCTGGCTCCTCTTCGTATTGTGGGGCATTATATTTTTGGCTAGGATGAGATTAGCAATGTACTTTCTTGGATTCCCGAGATGCATAATCATCAAACTGCTAGATGGGCCCCTTCCCATAGGTGTTCATCACAAACTGCTCGAGCTGTTGAGGATGCTAACGTAGAAAATATTGTCTTAATGTTTTAACGTATATATACCTTTCCCCTGTTTTATGCCATAGCATCTGATGCTGTTGTATTGTTTGAGCAGAGGAGGAGAGTCACTGATGGTTATGGGCCATCTACTGCTCCTGTGGAGGTTTCCGACCATGCATTGGAGGTTGATATTGGTGCGTTGTTTGGCGAGAATGAGATAGTGGACCTTGGTGAAGGATTTTTTGTCTATATTGATCATACATTGTTGGATGAGGCTTCTAATCTCGATGGAACTATCATTATATCAGAGGTGGGGATTCCCTAAGCGATTAACCTCGCTGATAAGGGTGTTCTTGCCGATATAGATACTCGGGTTAGTAGCTGTGTTGGTACTGGCATACCAAGTACTTTTGCTGGTAGTTTTCCTTCTGCTTCAGCGGCTCCTTCTGATTCGTCTTCCACCGTTTTTGGTGGTGGATCCGAGGCGATGAAGATGATATGCTCGGATCAATATGCTCAGCTGAGCGAGGAAGAGAAAGATCATATTTTAACTTCTTTGCCTAAATCGCTCAACATCAGCTTGTGCAGGCGGTATGTATTTGACTATACTTTCAATAGTATGTAATTTATTATTGTCTCAATTAAAGTTTTCCTAACTGGTGATGTTGTCTGATTTACTAGAGCAAAAATCTAAGGGTTGGTATGCTCTCCGTGACTCGTGTTGCTAGGAAGCGAGCTAGAGATGCTGATTATCAGAATCAGAATCTGCGTCTTGCTGTGGAGATGGCCAAGCAAGAGGCTTTGTCTTTTTGCCAAGATAAAAAAAAGCTGGAAGGTATTTATTATTTCCCTTGTCTTAGTTTTCATCTGTATAGTAGTGTCTAGAGTTATGAATTAGTCCCCTCTATTGGTAGACACCGTCAAACGTTTGGAGGAGAAGGTAGATAATACTGGTCATAGGCATGCTAGGGAACTTTGTGATCTGAGGATCGATGTAAGCTCTCGCCAGTGCAAGATTGATTCCTTGGAACATGAGAATGTACAACTTAAGAAGGATGTGGATGTTCATCGAGATCGCACCGTTAAGCTTCGTGCGATGTTAGATATAGCTAAAAAGGTGGTTATAACTTGCTCGGATTTGATCAAGCTTCTCCGAAATCAAAAGGATGGGATGATTGAGTGGCAATCGGCTCATATTCCCCTGCTAGCGCAGGCATAGGATGATAGAGAAGAGTTAATTTATCTCAAGCGAGATTTCATCCAGCTTGAAAAGGAATGTGATAGACACATGTTATCGTGCCCGACTGGCGATTCTGCCATAACTCCTGTTGAAGCACAAATTAGTGCTTTAGACAATCAAAAGGCCCATGTAGAACAAACCTTAGCTTCTGTTTTAATTGAACATGAAGGTTGCATATTAACGTCTTTTGATTTTATTCGTCTCATGCTTTCAAGCTATTTTTTTTATATTGACTGTCTCCTTTTATTTCTCTTGCATAGGCTCGTAAGCATAATGCAGAGCTGGAGAGGTAGTTGGAAGAAGCGAAGGAAGCAAGGCAAAGTCTTGATGAAGAGCTTAACAAGTTGGTGCGCAGCTATGAGGGAGAGCAGGAGGCTGAACGTGCTGATAAGAATCATAAGTTGAGCAATCTTCATGCTGAGTATAAGCTTATGATAACAAATGCCTGCAGAACTACCGTCCTTCGTGAGCGTCAAAGGGTCGCTGCTACTGCTAATGTTGTGGTTCTACCTCCGCCTGTTGAACCCGAGTCCGAGCAAATTGCTCCTGGTACTTCCGAGGGCGAGGATAAGATGGACGCTGATCAAGGTGTACCTGGCGATGGGCAGGCTTAAGTCCGTTAGTTCTTTTGCTCGTATAAGCTTTGCTTTTATAAGAACTTGTTGTTTTCTCCTTTTCGTGTTTAAACCTCATGTTGTTTTGGAGGTAATGTTTAGGAAGACATTATTTGGTAAGTCCTCATGCTCCTTGCGAGGCAACGTTTAATTATTTTGATTTGTCAGTACGCTAACCAAGTCCTCTTTTGTGTTGGAGGCATTATTTTGCTACTCATACTTTGGTAAGTCCTCGTATGTGAGAGGCAATGATACTTTCTTTTGAAGTAGTCATTTATATGGATGACAATTTCCTTAGTTGAATTACATCACATGATGTGTGTATTTTTGTGGCTCCAGGGAGGTTTTGTGCATGCTGTTGGTCCAACCATGGGTGCTAAAGCCAAGGAGTGGTCAGTTCCTTAATTGGATAGGGCATCTTTTACGGTGTTGGACTCTAGGTATAGCACATTTCCCTTTTCACCTTGGTCTTATGCCTTCATGGGCTTGGTTTTTTAATAGTATCCAGTTTAGGTTACACTTTCCCCCGGGTTGAGTGATCAGTTATTTGAGTCACTTGCTTGTTAACCATTGCTTGTAGGGAAATATCTTGGTCAAGTGATTCTTACCTTAGCCAAAGGTGAGTACATTGATTCTAAATATCTTTTGTTATGGCAGGACATCATACGATTTCGTGATCGTGATGGCATTACCTTAGGTATGTTCCCATCTTTGGTAGCTTAGGTATTTTACCAACATCATTCGTTGTCGAATGGAATGTCTGGCTAGCACCGTGCCATAATCTTGATGGGCTTTTTTTATAATGCAAATATGATATGATTATGCTATATGCAAATGCAAGAACAAATAAAGAAAAAAATTGCAAGAAAAAATATATAAATCGAAGTGAACCAAAAAAATTGCAAGAAATAAGTACATAAAAGGAGTAATTTTATTATTCTCAAAAGAGGGTTCATAAGCCCTTAGTACATTCGAGTAAGGTTTCATGACCTTTTACAAGTAGGGGTTCGAGCCCCATTTTCGTATTTGATTTTCCTAAGCGATGAGCTGTTTAAGCATAGTATTGCTTGAGGTATTTGATGTCCCAGGGGCATTCTAGTTCTTCCCCATTAGGTTTGAGCAATCTGTATGCCCCATCACCTTCTTTGGTGATGACTGAGTGGTCCTTCCCAGATGGGAGAAAATTTTCCTGACTCGCCCTGGTATGGCAAGATCTCGCGCCAGACTTTATCGCCTGGGCTAAATTGCCTCCGATGAGTACGTTTGTTGTATTCTCGGGCTATCCTCCGATGGTAAATTTTTATCCTATGGAGAGTTATTGCTCGGTTTTCCTCGAGATCGTCTAGCTGAGAGAGTATCATGTCCGAGTTAAGGTTCTTTTCCCAAGCCTCGGTCTTCGTTGTCGGGATCATTGCATCAGTTGGTGTGATCCTATCTGTGCCAAATGTGAGAACGAAGAGGGTTGTCCCTGTTGCTCCTCTTTGAGTGGCTCGATAGACCCATTGTACATTGCGTAATTGTTCCATCAGCTAGTCCCATGTCCGTCTAGCTTCATCCTGAGTATGTCAGTGATAGCTTCGTTAGGGTAGCAGTATAGACCTCGGGGAGTGAAGAAGGCATTATGTTCCCGATCTTCCTCGTCGAGTGAGATTCGGTTGTAACCCGAATACCCGTCTATTAGGGATAGTAGTCCGTATTCGGATGTTGCTTCCACAATATGATCGATATTGGGGAGCGGAAAGCTGTCCTTTGGACAGGCCTCATTGAGATCGTTAAAGTTAATGCAAATTTTTATTCCTTCCTTTTTCTTTGATATTATCACCATGTTGGGTATTCGCATCGGATATTGCACTTCTCGGATGACTTCCGATACCTCCACCTTTTTCAGTTCTTTTTGGATCTCCTCGTGATACCCTTGCGCCGCCTTGTGCGTCTCTTGCCGCATAAGCTTGTGTTTTGGATTAATTTTTGAGTTGTGAAAATAGATTTTTAGATCTGTTCTAGGCATGTCTTCCATGCGCCATGCAGATATATCAGAGTATTCTTTCAGTACTCGCATCACTTTCTCTTCTTCCTCATTATGGAGGAGAGTTTCAACCTTAACCATTCCCGGATTTTCGGGTGTTCTGACATTCACTGCCTTTGTAGGTTCCGAGGCTGAGAAGTTGGACCTAACCTCTGCATCCTCGAGGAGGTTCTGTAATTGCTATAAGGGATGTATAGGTGAGTCGAAATTGGGACCTTGTCCGAGGTTGGTACCATGTCAAAGAGTCATTTTGTACATCCATGTTGTAACAGTACTTAGCTTCGCCCGAGTCTCCAATGATTTATGAGATCCCATCAGGTGTTGGAAACCTTAGTCTCTGGTGATAGGTCGAGGCGACCCCCTTGATCCTATGGACCCAGGATCCCCCGACTACGGCCGTGAAGGGTGATAGTATATCTACTACACAGAATGTGGTTAGAGTAAGAATTTTTCCTGCGTGAATTTCTAGGGTGACTTCACCCCTTGGGAGGGTCGACAAGCCATTGAAGCTAAATATATTGTAGGTAGACGGTATTAGGCACTCGTCTCTAGGACCCATCTGTTTGAACGTCTCGTAAAACAGGATTTCGACAGAACTGCCTTCGTCTATCAGTATCTTAGGCATGGACCATGGAAATACCTTAGGTTTTTCTTCCTCGCCCTCGTGTTCAGGGAGCGCGATAGCCATCGTAACCACTAATGGATCATTGTGGTTTCGTCCTCCATCAGGTGCCTCTGAGGCTGAGAAGCTGATAGATTGTTTAATCAACTCCTGCATAGGAGGCTATTTTGTCACGCTGAAGAATTCTTCACCTTCGAAGTTTCACTTTTGGATTCGTCCTGTAATACTTCCTTCAGGTGTGGGAGCAGTGACAGTTTAGTGCGATATCTTATTGCATCCCAAGTATTTGTGACTCGTGTAGTATTTCCACATGATGTGCGGGTGTTTCCGTGGCTGGTTGGATCGCTGGTTGCGCGATATACTCCTTGAGTTCGCCCTCATCAATCATGTCTTGCACCATCTTCTTTAGATCTCTGCACCAGTCTGTCGTGTGGCTATATAATTGGTGAAACTCACAGAAATTTGTTCTGTTCTTAGCGCGCTCGGGCTGCTGTCCTCTATTTTATGGGTAGGTTATTTTGTATTTTCCGTCAATCTTCTTAAGGATTTCAGATATAGGGGTGTTCAGCTTCGTGTAGACTGGGTCTACGAACTTTCCCTTCTTTTGTTGGGCATGGTATCTCCATTTCCATCCTCCACTTCGATGTTTATCGAACTGGGTAGATCCGTTGTTGGATCGCCCTGCTCCTTGGGTTGGTGTTTGAGGGTGGTTCTGTCACATTTTCTCCTATATTGGTTCCTTTTACCGATTTGTCATAGGTCCCATCTTGGAGTTCTTCAAGGGTTATGTAGTCCTCTTGAATCTCTCTCAGTTTCCCTTAGTTAGGCGGCATGGTCTCGTATATGCGGAGAAATATTGGGTCTGTCTTCCTTAGACTATTTTTTAAGACAAAGATCACGTAGGCCTATGGGACTCTTCCGATCTCGGCGCATAATTTTCTCCAACGAGTTACCAGAGAGCGGAGTGACTCGTTGGGTCCTCGAGCTAACTAGAACAGCATGTCAATTTCGGGTTTTACTCAGCTGTTATGTATGTATGTTTCTAAGAACAACTAGGATAGATGATCAAACGATTTAACCGATTCTTTGGGCAAGTTATTGAACCACATTAGGGCCTCATCTTTTAGACTGGCTGGAAAGAACCTACACATCACCACATCGTAGTGACTCCACCGTGTAAGTGTCATGCGGTAGGATCTGAGATGTTCAATTGCATCGATGTTCCCATTGAAGGGAGTTGCAAACGTTGGGAGAGAACATTTCCTTTCAAATGGTTTGGCCAATAGATTCTCGGATAAGGGAGATTGCCCGGCCTCTTGCAGTACTTCCTTCAACTTTTTTCCTTCTTGTTTTCATGTAGCCTCTCTGCACATCGCTTCAAGTTGACAGAGTCGGGCTTGTAATTGGTCGTCATTGTACCTCATTTCGTCCTTCTTCCTTCGTCCTTGCGCTTTTTAGGGCGAGAAAGAAGCTTTTGGGCGGCGATATCCTTATCTCCCTAAATCCTCTTCCGATTGCTCGGCGTACATCACTATTTTAGAGCGAGTTGACTTTGAAGTCTCCTCTCGCTTGGGGTCTACGACTGCGTGGTTCTCGGCGTAGTTAGTTTTTACTTTGTCGTCCTTTTTCTTTTCTCGTCTATGCTTGGGATCAACATCGGATGATCCCTCGGACGGGCTCTCCTCCTCATGTTGAACTCCTTGGCTTTCCTTTGGAAAGTGCTCTCCTGTTTCCTCTTTCGAGGTGTCAGGAATATGGACTCGCTCGCCATCCTGCAAGTTCTCAAAAGGATTCTCCTCCTCGGGGGTCTCCTCTATAGTAGTGAGTGGCACCTTCTTATTCGTTTAGCGTTTTAGCTTACGGTTTCACCGTTCTAGCCTCTTGTTACGTCTTTCTAACTTTGTCATTCTTTCCTCCTATGCATCTTGTGCTTTCAGGATGGCTGCGATAGTAGCGGCGGTATCGCCGAGGTTATAAGGTTCATCTTTCTTTACCTCATTGCTCACTTTTTTCCTTGGCAAACGATTCAACCCTCCTGGTTGAGTTAAATGGATATCATTCTGTCTCTCGAAGGGGTTCCCTTCTTCGTCAGAGCTAGAGTTATCAGTTAACCCTTCCCGATATTGGTTATTGGGTTGTCCCTCTCCTGGGAGTACACTGTTGTACATAGTTTCACCGAGCTCCATCTCGTCTAGTCCTCCAAATAGGGCTCTACCAGTTTCACCTTGGGTCATGCGAGCGGATCGTATCGTCACCATCGCCTTACCTGCGATATATGAAATAATGATTAATTTTTCTTTTCTTATAGAAAAGTGGGACCCTAGATTTGCAGGTCATGTGCAATTACTACGTCATAATTCAGACTGGACAGTTTAGTACAGGAAGACTTTGCAGTAAATTTTGGAGACATGTGAAGATGTCAAAACATTCCCTACTTGCATAAAGTTTTGGTGATGGGAAAAAGGTGTTTTGTTTGTATCTCTTCTCGAGAAAAATACCTCCTTCTACACGTCATACCTTTACTAGGAAAAAACCAAGTTATGACTATTGGGCATCTCTTTCCATTTAATAAATATTTCTCAATATCTTCAAACTTTTGATTTTGAACAAACTTTGAGTTTGATGAATGATTATGTACTCATTAACCCTTCCCCTTGACTTAGAGTTAGATTTCTAAGAAGAAGATTATGGATTTTATTGAGTTAGAAGATGAAGAACATCATGAACAATTTGTCTTTTCCGCTTTCACAAGATGATTTCCTTCCCTTATGAAGCTTACAGAATTAGACTTCTTCCCAGCTCTTTCATGGAGGAGATCGTTTGAGTGCCGAAGTGTTTAAAACTCCATTTTCACTCTGATCTTCAACTCTCCTAAGCTTATTGAGGAAGGTATAAGAAATCTTGAAAAAACAAAAAATCTTAAAGAAAATTAGTGAAAAACATGTAGATCTGATGGTTCTGAGGCTCTTCAGGACTTCACTGATCGTGTGGATCGTGCTGAGTCCGAGATCTACTCATGAACTTGAACAAAATTCTACACAGTGGTGTGAAATCCACTTCCCTGAAGGAGATATTGAAAACAATGTAGAGCTGTTACTAGGGAGGAAGATTAAATCTTCATACCTCCTTGTTTCTAGCACCAAAATGTAGTTGCATCTTTTCTGATGGCCACATCCAAGTAGATCTAAAGGATATAAAACTACTAACATTCAAGCTTCAAATATAAACAAGATGTAAAGAACATGTAAAGTAAAGATTGACACAAGCATATAACGTGGTTCGGCCATGAAGACCTACGTTCATGGGAAAGAAGATGTTTTCTTTATTGATTAGGGTCTTACCATTGAAAGAGCTACAAATATCACTTAGATTTCTTACTCTCTCTTTATCTAGATCTCTCTCAGGAATTCTCTGTAGAAAGACCATCTAAAATTACATGTCCATCTCCTTCTACATGGACTGGTATTCATAGGCATTTTAGACTCGTGAAGGCCTGGTCTCGCCGAGCTGGTGGAGTTATCGTACATCTTCTCGTTACTTCGGACAAGCTCTATACTATTCCTCGTGATGGCCTACTTGGTTCTCCTTCCGAGTCATCTCGCTCCGTTCGTCATCGTGTTGCTATTCCTTGGGAACCTTGTACTGCATCAGCTTTGGGTTATAGTATAGATCGCCCGAGCCTCCTGATACGATGTAGTTTCATCCACGTCTCTTCTGATCCCTTATTAAATGCAGTCCTTCTTTTTAGACTTGAACGTATGAGTCGATTAGACCACTCCTTACACGCGTCATTCATGTAACGTTGTAGCAGGTGTCTCGATTCATATGAAATCACCTTTATAGAGTATGATTCGGTGTATCTACCTCATCACCTTATCATGAAGCCAACCCTTGAGATGCTGACACGTTGTCATTGGGTAATTTACCCTCACAAAAGTGCAGACGTGGCGTATGTCTCGGACGTGGCGAAAAAGATGGGGCGGTTACACATTTTTCTTCCCATCATGCCCTTGGCAAGTTGCAAAGAAAAGGAGCAAAATGTGAGGGTAAATTACCCGATGGCCACGTGTCAACATCTCAAGGGATGGTTTCATGATAAGGTGATGAGGTAGAAACACCGAATCATACTCTATAAAGGTGATTTCGTCTTAATCGAGACACCTGCTACAACGTTACATGAATGACGCATGTAAGGAGTGGACTAATCAACTCAAACGGTCAATTCTAAAAAGAAGGACTGCATTTGATGACGGATCGGAGGAGACGTGGACGAATCTATATCGTATCAGGAGACTCGGGTAATCTATACTATAACCCAGAGGTTATGCAGCACGAGGTTCCCAAAGAAGAGCAACACGATGAAGTACGGAGCAAGATGACTCGGAAGAGGAACCAAGTAGGCCATCACGAGGGATAGTATAGATCTCGTCCGAAGCAATAAGAAGATGTACGATAGCTCTACCAGCTCGGCGAGACCATGCCTTCACGAGTCTAATTTGCCTATAAATATCAGTCCATGTAGAAGGAGATGGACATGTAATTTTAGATGGTCTTTCTACAGAGAATTCCTGAGAGAGATTTAGATAAAGAGAGAGTGAGAAATCTAAGTGATATTTGTAGCTCTTTCAAGGGTAAGACCTTAGAATCAATAAAGAAAACATCTTCTTTCCCGTGGACATAGGTCTTCATGGCCGAACCACGTTATATGCTTGTGTTAATCTTTAATTTCATGTTCTTTACATCTTGTTTATCTTTGAATCTTGAATGTTATTAGTTTTATAGCCTTTAAATCTACTTGGATGTAGCCATCAGAAAAGATGCAACTACAAGGAGATCGTGGTTTCTTTTGAAGAGAAATAGAGATCGATATCTTTTAGGTAGTTACAAAAGGGTAGTTCCGTCTGTTTCCATTAAAAGTATCTCCCGTCCATCTGAACCGGGAAAAGTACCCTTTTGGGCAAATAACCCATTTTCTGAAAGGAGAAATGGTAAATGGAATAACAGAGTTGTTACACATTTTCTTAATATATTCCCTCTTGTTTATGAAAAGAATTACTATCACTTTTTTTACTTTTATTTTAGCCTAAATTTTCTACTCCCCACGTCCCTATTATATAGGCGGACAAGTAGAAATCTCGTCGAATAAGAGAGTTTTTGGTTTTCATAAAAAATTTCTTCCTTTTCTAATTTACCATCATCTTATCCCAATACAAATATTATATATTAATAAATCTATAAATCTCCACCAAAAAATTAAAGTAAATTTCCTGATAATCATGCGTCATAAACAGGGTCAGAGCCAAAAATTATGGGATGGGCTGCAAAAATTTGCTATGGGAGAAAGAATTTTTTTTAGGGGGTGCCAATATGGAACAATGGGATTATATATATATATATATATATAATTCAAATGGGCCTAAAATAGACTTTGGAGCCAGCTGGTAAGAGCTGCAAGTGCACCTGCTTACAATGGGCTGACTCCGCCCCTGATCATATATAAGGGTATATGAGAGAAAAACGTCCTTGAAACTAGAACTATACCTATCTAATGTGATTACAAAATTTACAAACTCCGACTATATAATGTGGACGGAGGGAGAAGAAACGGACGTAATTAATATAAGTTCGGAATTTCGGGAATGCTAGCATATATACACATCGATATTGTAATAATGTGACCGACACTATAGCCACGTGTATTGTGTACAACCCTTGTTCACCAAACTATTTAGAAGGATTTAACTTTATAATTGATTTTACTTATTTCAAAAAGGAAATGTAACACTAGTAGTACGAAGATAATTAAGTTACAGCATTAGCATCTGCAGTTACAATATAACTACGGAAAATCCCACAGTCACACTCAAGTAATAATCTAAAGAAATTTAAGACATGATAAGAATTTTTTTAAGTTATGTTCATTAAGAGCAAGAACACAAAACCAAATACAAAATGAGGAAACCCTAACTTGGAAAACAAATAACTTTATCTCTCCTAAATTCCTTACACAATCTCTCCAAAAAAGTCTCTTCCTTTTACAATGGCCTCTGGTGCCTTTTATAGGGGTTGTAGATAGTGGAGGACACCTAATAAAGCCCCTTAAATCGGATCTGAGAGGGCGATTCCATCGCCCTATCTTGTTGTTGTCGCGTTATTATCGCACTAATCTTCACAGGTTTCGTGTGATCTTCGTGATGTCATCGTGTGCGTCAGGAGTGGCGTAGTAGACTTCTTATCTTTGCCTGTGACTAATGGTCTTCATTACCTTCGCCCTTGGCTGTTTTGTTGATAAAGGATATTCTCGCGTTCTCATTGGTTGTGTGATATTTTGTATCTACATTTTGCCTCTTCTCGCATTGGTCTTATCTGAAGGAGAGAGAAATAAGAGAAGTTTCATCCTATCGCATCAACCTTGTCTTTTCGTATTCTTCAGATCTGCCGACATAATCCCATATTTTTCGCGTGACCGTCTACACGTGTTGGCTCTATTACTTATTGATCGATACGTCTTTAGTTCTCTTCCTTTTTTACCGGTAACCGCCCTTGACTGTCGATCTTCTAATAAATGCCTGAGAGAATATTTTGGGAAAAGGGATTATATCCTTTGTCTGTTTTATCACGCCTTCGTTTTCTCTTCTTTCTCTTTCACCATCTGTAATTCCTTCTGTTGCTGCTTATGTTATTTTGCCTTTGTGTTTTCGATTCCGCCTTCTTTTGGGTTTCTCTTCGATCATCTTCCTTTCAGATATTCTCGATCTTCATTATTGATTGATTCTTTTGATCATACTATTTCTATTCTATTCCCATACTCCGTAATGGCTCCTCCGTTTAGCAAAAGACAACTTAGGGAACTCAATAAATTTACCAATGAGCTTGCTTTGAAGGGAATTACTCTTACGGTTCTGCCTAATTCTAATCATTCTAGTGAGCTAAGCAAGCATTGGTTAACTATCGAGCCATGGAGTGACAGGAGGATCATTATTTCGCTTGAGCAGCTTTGCGCCGGCCTCCCTATTCCTCTTTTACTACCCTGAAATTCCTTTATTTTATGAGTTATTGTCGAGGATTTCTCGTGCAGTATATCAATTAAATGGCGATGCAATTAGAATCATGGTTGAGTATTCGCGCCGCGCTGCTGGCTTGGAGTTTCTGTATCCTAATCATGTTATTTCTTATAACAAGGATATATAAGGTTGATAATTTCTTCCAGCATTATGAGGTTAAATTGGTTGCTAATAAAAAATATCGATGGGGTATTCGTCTAAGGCGGGAAGATGGTTTTTCTAAGCGCGAGAAGATCATGCAGATGTTGATTTTCATAACCCCTCCAACACTACTGCCCATTTTTCTAAAGATCCTAATTGGATGATGTACCCTCTCATTGTTGACGTCCCTTACATTTGGGGTAGGAATGCTGATGGATCTGATCGCACAGGCCATACTAATCTTTTGGACTACCATCCTTGGGTCTTCAAATGGTCTGAGAAAGCGAAAGAGGCATTTGTTCATTTTTTCATGCTCTTGGTTGTTTTCATCGCGCTTTCTTATTGTTCTTGTTTATTTTCTTGTTTGCTTTTATATGAAGAAGAGAGGAAACTTAGACTCTCTAAGGGTGAAGTCATCGCGCTCCAAAAAAGTAAGAAATAATTTTCAAATAATATTGTTGCCTCTGTTTCTTATCTATCTTGGTGTGTGCGTAAGGTGATCCTGAAGATGATTCCTTTATTCTCCCCGATTGATCTCCACGCCTTAAGAAAACAGTTGTTTCTAAGAAGGCTATGGGTAAGGATAAGAAGGTGGCCCAAAATCCTTCTCAAGATAACGCTTCAAAGAAGAGGAAGAGGATTTCATCCATTTAGAATACCTCGTCTTTAATGATGAGTTTTTACCTCACGAGGGGTATCAGTTTGATGATACTGCCTTCGGGTCTTCATAGGATATGCTTTCCCCTAGGGTTAACTCCCCTTTTTCTCTTGATGAAGGTCTTGCCTCAGGCAGTTGCGGTACAAACATTGGATTACTTTTTGAGATCTTTGAGTCCTCCTTGTCAACCATCAATGATCCTGCACTCATTCAGGCATGCGACACAATGGTCAAGCTGTGTGCGGCTCCTTCTCCTAATCTTGAATATTTACGCGGGATTGCCTCGAATTTCCACCCACAATTCCGTTCTTTTCTCGAGCTTTTGGTAAGTTTCCTTCCGCGTTTAGCTTTCATTTATACCTGTTATGGAGGATAACTGATAGACGCATTTATGTATCTAATATGATCTCAATTTTATGTATTGTTAGTACTCGATTTTGTATTTATTATGGCTTTTTATGTCTTTGTAGGTGTTTTTGGAGAAATAAACTTTTACGGAGAAATCGGCTCGAAAAGTGGTCCAAGGAGAAAATTACTTAGGGGCACTCCAATTGATAAGGAGCACCCACCTACTATTTACACCCCAGAAGTTAAAGGCACCCGAGTTTTGGTTCAGGGAACTTCATCTTCAATATTTGAATTCTGGTTTTTGGCGTGAAAATGGCAGCAGAATTAGGGTTCTAATTTTACACCGGTTATGGATAAATTCAATTGCTGGATTTGGTATGGAAGGACTCTAATTAACTAAACAGGCCTGGTACATGTGTTTGGATCGATTAGAATGGGCTCATTAATCGAGTTGGAGTGAAACAGAGAGGAAGAAAGTTACAGGTTTGCTGTTTTTTAAAGTTAAGTAAAATTTTCTCGGAGATTAAGTGAATATGGATTGAGATTGATTTGGTGTGGCAAAAAAGGGTTGAACGACGTGTTTGGAATCAAAAGAAAGAAATAAATCTCGTTATATTTGGTGATTTTGTAAAACAGGGAAGTAATGTATTATCGGGTTTCTCTTTGACTTATTTTCGGAAATTGCTTAGCAGACAAAGGAACGAATATCTTTTGGGGAGATTTTATTCCATGTTAGAGAGAATTGAGAAGTGTTTTAACACACCAGAAGACGCGTAAAGGAGGAATTGGAGAGAATATTCTCCGTGACTTGGCCGAGGGGAGAAATAAGATATTCGGTGAAGATTTACCCTAAATATGGAGCTGTGGAGTATATAAAGGTTGATACGAGTCCCAGAAGAGATTGTCGAGAGTTAGGAGTAGTTTTAGAGCAACAAAAATCGCTGCAGAGCGATTCTGTAGTAGCAGCAGAGAAGAGGAAGAAGAAGAGTGATAGACGCATTTATGTGTCTATTTTCATCTCTATTGTGTATATTGTTAGTACCCATTTTTGTACTTATTATGGTGTTTTATGTGTTTGTAGGTATTTTTGGGCAATAAACATTTTTGGAAAAATCGGCTCGAAAAGTTTTCTAAAGGCACCCAAGGGACATTTGTTATTCGGAATCCAGCAGCGGATAAGGGGCACCCCCTTCTCCTTCACGTTCAAAAACAAAAAAAGGCGGGAAAATTATGTTTATCCATGGCAGATTTTCAATCAGATTTTTGGAGTCATTTCAGAGAGACTAAAGGGATGGAATTGATTGGGATCATTCCTAGGACCCATATAAACGTGGTATGGTCTTTGGTTTCGACCAGAATTGGCTAGAATTCAAGTGTAGAGCAAAACATGCGTGATATTCCCGTAAGATATTTTCAGAATTTTTGGTAATTTTGGGAAGTTTTCTTGTGGCTTATGCGTTCCTAACTTATTATGGGACGTGAAGGAATGCTCCTGGTGTGTGCATCACGAGATTAGACGCGTAATTAATCAAAAAATGGAAATTATTCTTTTCCATGCATGGGAGTAAATGAGAATTATTTTGTGTAATTGACGCATGATTTTTAGGATTTTGGTGTTTAAATAGAGTCACAAGGTTCCATAGAAGGGGTGTCGAGAGTTTGGGGTCGATAGGAGAGCTCAGGAGGCGTGAATCAAGAGTTTTCAGAACTCTGTTGTTGTTGCTGCTGCTGCTCGTGAAAAACAGGGAAACAGCGACGGTTTCTTCAACTGGTTGTAACAGTTTCTTCAACTGGTTTGCAACATTTATCTTCGTTGTAACAGTTTCTTCAAATGGTTTGCAACATTTATATTCATTGTAACAGTTACTTCATCCTCTTCTGCAACATTTATCTTCAGATTTGTAACGATTATCTTCATCATAACAGTTGAGAGTTGAAACAGTCAGTCTGTAACGCACCTATGCTGTTGCAGATTTCCTGTTTCATTATTTTCTCTTCTTGTAAACACTTTTTGAGCCATGAATACATATTTTGAGTGTGTTTTCGACATGATGAGTTAAACCCCAACACTAGGACGACGGAGGAGGCCGTACTTCATACATGGGTAAATTTATTTTTATTCTTTTTATGACTTTTGCATTAAAATTAATTGAAATATGATTTGATTAAATTGGTTGTCATTTGATTAGATGGGTCATGCTTAGCTTGGGTGATTTGATGTCCCATGCTTAACATTTACAATCAATGTTTTGAGAATCTACCTTGGAAAAAATAGAGTCCATGTTTATATTTTTTGAGCTAAAATTGTTGAGAATAAATAAGTGAACCTTATGTTATAAAGATTGGCTAAATCCTTAGTCCCAGTACCTCTCGCCCATTGTTAATAGTCTTTGTATATATTTATTTAGTATTTTTAAAAACTTTAATCTCTACGAATCCGAGTGAACGACAACCTCATTTCTTACCACTATCTAAAATTCAATCAAAGAGTTGTAGACAAGAGTCCTAAGCTGAAGAACATATAATTGCAGAGAACAGTCGCAATCAGTGTCTATATTCAAACTGTTCTGTAAAAGTCCATAAGTAACTATTATCTTCAGTTTTGCAACAATTTTAGTAACAGTGACTTCTGTGACGCTAATACAGCGTTACAAATTCTTGTGTGTATTATTTCTTCAATAGAAACACCTTTTGAGCCATGATTTATTATTTTGAGCGTGTTTTCACCATGAATATCTAAACCCCAACACTGGGATAATGGAGGAAGCCTTATTTCACAATGGTTGGTAACTATCGTTGATTTCTTATGACTTTTTGCACTTAGTATAATTGATTTATGATTTTCACTAATTAGTTGTGATTTCGTTTGATGGTGTATGCTTAGACGTAGGAGCTTTTAATACACCATGCTTTTGATTTACATCTAATTTTTTAGAAATCTACTTTTGGCAAAGAAATAGAGTCCACAAAATAGCTATAATTGTTAAGAATCAACATATGCATCACTCGATTTTGATTAATGGTGGAATCCTGAGTCTCAGTACCTCTCGATATTCGTGACAACTTTGTATATATATTTTCTTTATTTTTATTTTTAATTCTTAAATCAAACCTCAACGAGTCCGAGTGAACGGCAACTCTATTTACTACTATAAAACTACATCAATAACTGTTTATTCTGGGTTAATGCAGAATTCTCGTCTATCTGATGCTTTACTTCAGGATCAACGCGAGAGAATCCACAGTCTTGAGAATGAGAACCTCAAAGTCAAAGGGGAACTATCTGTTTATTCGAAGAAAGTGATTGATCTTCGTAATCGGAATACACAGCTTGTGGGTAAGTTTTGTAATTTTCCCGCATCTGAATATTATCGCATTGCATTGTATCCCTATTGAATAATGCGTGTTTTCATATGTTTACAATCTAACCAATGAAGCCATCGACTGTCCTATCAAAGATTCTATTCTTTTAGAACATCTCAATTATGCTCTGGACCACCCTGCTGAGGATTTAGAGATCTATGATTCGGATGAACTCAAGTTGAAATATGAAAAACTTAAATTTGATCACAGGGCAATGTTATTATTAATAATAATTCCAAGAATCATCTCCATAAACATAGAGAGGAAATTAAAATCTTAAAGAAGAAGAGGGATGATTTATCCAATGAGAAAGATGATGTCATTAAGAAGGGTGCTAAGGTTTTGGAACGATTCCAAGAGACAGTTTTTCTTGCCAAGACAGAGAGGGATCAAGTTTTGAAGGATAATGAGGCTTTGATTTCCCGAGAAAACATGATTCCCTCTCGACTACGAATTGAGAGTAATGATGACTTTGAGTGGGCTTTGAGTGTTATCGAGAATGCTAGATTATGGTTGGCCACACGTGATAGTTTAGAATTGGATCATGATGAAACAGTTAAGGCGATTATTTTTGGGAAAGAAGGTTGTTTTGAATGGCGGCTTTAACTATTTGATATAGGCTTCTTTATTGCTTTGTGCGTACGTGATACTAATCATCTTATTTTGTTTTGCAGCCACTAAGAAGACCCATCTTTAACAAATTGACAATCTTTCTAAGGCGCTGAATCTGTGAAGTCGAAGCTTTCTGTTAGGAATTCCAAGTATCTTATGCTCAAGAAGAAGCTGGTGGTTGATGTTTCTAACACTATGAAGAATGCATTGGCTCAGCGAAACAAACAAGTGAAAGAGAATGCTGATGCGATCTGTATCCGGTATGAGAATCCTTTTATCAAGTTTAACTTCCCTGAAGTACCTCCTATCGAAAAAGAAGTGTATATCTCTAGTTGTGATGAAGAATCTGAAGAAAAGAAGGAATTTGAAGGAACTGAAGAACATTCAGACAAGCAAGGAGAAGATGAAGGTTAAGAAGAAAATGGGGGACAGTAGGAGGAACAAGGTCTGGAGACAGAAGGCGCATCTAATAAAGGCGAAAAGGAAATCTCTGAGGAGAGAACTGAGGGATGTTCAATTGATAAGTAATGCGAATTCATTCACATGTGTAGATAATCTTCTCCATTTTACTTTATTCTCCTTCTTTCTTTTCGCTTTGTACATGTAATGCTTTATCTTCCTTCTTTAGGGGATATTGCCTTTTATGAATACTCCTATTTTCTTTCAATCTTCGGGATGTAAATGACTTTTCCCGGCACTTGATTCTAAGTGGAAACAAAATACTACTCTATTTTATCATTTCATGTCATTATATTATAGTGTTTATCATGTTGTTATATTTTCGTGCTGTTAATCAAAGTACTACAATTATGTGAAGTAATTTCATTCTATAAAGGAAAATAACATTTTAGTTTTAGTTTTGTATTCCCATACTTGCCTCTGTTCTTCATCTTTATTATAGGAAATTATATAGATATGCCCATAGAAGGCGATCTTATCTATGTTGTTAACTAGGCGTAATTATTCTAACAATTAGGTTAAGTTCTCACCTGCCTCAGCTATCTTGATTCTTTCGCCTTTACTTCATATCTCTTCGCATATCATTTTTATTCCATAATTCCTTTGATTTTTCCTATTTGTTTTTTTTTCCGCCTTATTAACTTCTCATCTGCAAAATAATCGGATATATAGGTCTTAGAAAGGTTTCTTTTTGAGGTCTTATTATGCCTCCCTAGATGGAGGTCTTATATAGCCATCCCCTGTTGAATAGGTCTTATGTTTTCCCCAGGGTATTACTTGTGGTAGGGCGACGAAATCAAAGAAGATCATTACTCTTTCAAGTAATGATCCTTTGATCTCGCCTTATCATCTTTCGTATTATTGCCTCTGCGGGATATTTTATGCGACAATGCGATAGGCCTAGGTACTCCCGTGATTAATAGCCCCATCTTTGACACAATTCATCTCCCTAGTGGAGGGTGTCGTCCTTTATATTACCCCTGAATGCCCTTTCAAGGAAGCTTACCCCTACCGGGTTAGGATGGGATCCTCCAATCCAATGATACCAACAGTCAGTTGTTTTCGTGGCCTCTTATCCCTCCGCCGATATGGCTTAAGGTTACGAGACCACACTCTAATTAGGGTTTCTTGAGGACTGAGTGTATAATAGTCAAGACATGCTAAGGGCGGCTAGGAACGCTCAAGAAGCCCTAGGAACCCTTAGCTCAACCTTGTAACGCGGCACCCTGATCGAGTTTCTACACTTATTAATAGAGAACTTATTTCCCTGAGATTTTTGGGCTCAGGACTGTCTCTTAGATAGGCTTTCGTTTCGCCCTAAATATCCATGACTCAGGTTCCAGGGCGGTATAGCTTTCTTCCGAGCCATGCATTACAAGGTTTACCCTGATGATGACGCGCGTTAGGTCTTGTCTATTTTTCCTCTTGCATTTTTGTGAACTAGGGTGCACGCCACCATCGGATGCCTAGCCTCTTTATTAGAGGTTTATGATCTCTTTGCCTCTTGTGGAGGTCTTATTATAAGGTCTTATTTTCGCCTTTTCTTCTATTTGCTGTTTGTTTAGTAGATATAATATCTTTCATTTGGAGTAAAAATCTTCTACTTTGCATATATTTAGCTCTGATCATTACATTGTAGTAGTCTTTCATCTCCGTCTTATTCATTTATGTAAATACTAATGTTCCTAAAAACAACACCTTCCAAACTAATCTTGACTTCAAATCTGAGCCTTCAAACTCTCTTCTTAATTGATTCTATTAATTTCTCATGGCTCCCGACTTCTTCATTTGTGCTCTCAAAGGATCTCCCATTTGAGTGAATAATCTTCATCTAGTGTGTGCGTATTATTCACGCTTGTTCCATCTCCTCCGGCGATATCTATGTTCATGGGCGACTCCGATATTATCGCCTGAGCGAAAGTTTCACCTGCCTCCTCGTGCCTACTTATAGCATCAACCATCAATTTCTCCTTTATCTTCTCTTCCTTGGCTATCTCCTTCCAGTTCCTCCTCTTGAATATGCGTTTTTCACTTTGCTCAATGTCTATTTCCCTATAAATCTTTGCATTTGCAATGTCTCCTCTAATCATTCTGATACCCAATGGCAAAGGGAGTTTAAAAATTTGGTGGAAAATAGAGGCGACGCCTAATATGCTGTGTAACCATGGTCTGCCAATCAACGCATTATAAGGAGACTCGACATCAACTACGCAAAATGTAATTTATGTTGATATGCTTCCGAGTGGAATACGCATTGTTACTTCCCCTTTTGGTTTGTTTACAGATTCGTTGAAGCCGTATATTTTGTAGGTTGAAGGGATGAGCTCTGATTCATTGCCTCCCATTGTTTTGAACGCGTGGAAGAACATAATATCAACAGAACTGCCTGCGTCTATCAGGATTATATTTATCTCCCATGTTACCGTTTCTTCTTCGTCCTCTTCTTCTTCTCTTTATTTTGGTTTAATCTCTAAACTCACGACTAATGGATTAGTATGCGCTTCTTTGCCCCATGGAGCGTCCTCTGCACCAAACGAAATGGTTTTCTTTTGCCAATTTTGCAGCGACGGTATCTTCACCACGTTAAATATTTCCCTCCCTTGATCATCTCGCGCGTGTACTCGACTCAACACATTGTCATGAAAATCTTCAATACTTCTGAATGAGTGAATTATCGAGTTGCAGTGCAAAGGCTTTCCTCTTGTTCCTACTTCAATTAATTATGTTTATTCTCCTGCTGCCCGTGCTGGCCCCTGAGGTGGTGGAGGTAACATGGTTGTTGTTGGGAAGCTAAGAAGTGGTTTAGTTTCCCCTGGCCTATCATTCTTAGTATTATCCGTTACATGTTTCTGCAGTTTCTTGTTGTGTGCCCGTGAAAGCGATGATAGGTGCAAAATTCTTGACTCATTTTTTCAGATGGTGGTTCCACTCCCAGATTAGGAGGTGCTGGAATCTCTTCCATCATTATTACCGCCTCCCATATTTTTATCAATTGTTGTGGTCAAACGCGACATCTTGATTTCTTCCCATACCGTCTTAGTGTTTCCTCCATATCCTTAGTTGTTATACCTTCTTTGTTCTCCATATACTCCTCCTTGATTATCGAATATTCCAACCTGGTTGTTGCCTGCCTGAGCTTGATGTTGTTTCTCTTTATATTCTCTTTCAAACATTTCTTGATCTATGCTGCTCATGGGTACTTGTTTTTGGTTATCCTCTGTGGTTGTTTTCTCCTTACTTCCTTGGGAAGTGCTTGCTACTGTCTTTGTAGTTCTTGGTAGAAGTCTCGCGTTTCCTTCCTTTGCTCCTGTTATGGAAACTAGGTATGATTCAATCTCCTTCTGCTTTTCCTCAAGGGAGATATATTCTTCTTGGTACTCACGCAGCTCTTTCATCCCCATTTTATCTTTAAGCATGAACATCTGTATATACAATAAATATGTTGGAAAGAGAGCGTTAATAAAAGCTAGGATCAGATTTCTTTCTTCCACCCTTCCTTCCATTTCACTGCACATTGTTCTCCATCTCGATGTTAGGTTGCGTAAACTTTAATTTGTCCTTCTCCTCAGACTGAACACCATTTTGATTCCAGGGCGTAGCATGTTATTGCTGATTTATGCTCCTAGGAATATGCTTTGAAATTGTTCGAATGACGAGATACTCCCTACAGTTAGTCCATAAAACTATTTTAGAGCTTCCCCTCTTAGGATGGCTGGAAAATATTTGCATAGTACCGCATCATTATGTCCCCATTGTAACAGAGATAGGTTGTATGCTTTGATATGCTGGATCGCATAGCTTGGTCTATCGAATATGCTGGAGAACGTTGGCAAGGTACATTTTGTCGAGATTCCTGCATATTGTATTTTGCGCACGAATGGTGATTTTCACGCATCCTCTATTGCTTCCTCGAGTTGTCTTCTCCCGTTATTTCTTCGTGTATTCATCATCTCACGCATTTCCTCTTACTCTCTAAGTATTTTTCAGTTGACGTGCTTGTTTTCCTCCTGCATTGGTATCTTAAGCCTTGCTTCTCTTGTCTTGTTTTCATGTCTACTCCGGCGTAGTGCTTCCTGAAATTCTCTCTCTTCTGCATCTTCTCTCCTTTGTCTACGTCTTTTTCTCCTTGCGTCCTCATTTGCAAAGTTCTCCACCTTATTGTCTTCTGCGATCATTTCGATGCAGTGGTGATGTTTATTCCGATATGGGATCCTTCTTCTTTCTCTTAGTCCTGCAATTCCTCCTTCATATTCACTCCCTTATTCATTTTGGTATTCTCTGTGATGACGTCCGGTGTGGTTATTATTGCATGGTTCCTATATATTATCTCCCACGTTAGCATGTCCTGCATGATTGTTATCTAGCGAATTCCCTGTGCGATTATCTCTGTGAGATCGGATTCTCCTTGATGAACTTCGGCTTGTTCTTGACTTGGATGCCGTGCGAGTTGTTCTTGACGTTGTTCGTGATCTTTCCTCTTTGAGTTGTGGTTTTCCTCTCTCAAGGCAGCATTTTGTCTCGGAAGGATCGTCCTCTCCTCGTCTTCTCTCCGCCTCTCTTCTGTCATCCTCTGTCTTAGTTCCTCGATAGTCATCTCTTCTTCATTCGTTGTGATTGGTCTTTGCTCAGAGGTGCTTTCTCCGCCTTAGTCCGTCGTATCTGTATCTGTAGTATGCATACTTACCTCATCATAAACATTTATGTTGATATTATTTCCTTCCTGCACACGCTGGATTTGTGGATGGTCGTGTTGAGCTTGATAGTTCCTTTCGCCCATGGCCGATGTTTCACCAACTTCTCCTCCTCTCCTTCTTGCAATCCGTCTGCTCCTTCTAGTAGCTGTTACATTCTTTACTCTAGATGTTATTCTTTCCATCCTTGTACCCGAAATACTAATTTTCTCTTTGACAAATTATAAAAAATTATTTTGAAATCTAAGAGTACAATTTATGAAATTCTTTCAAAGAAAACTCAAACTCCAAATCTTTTTTATATCTAGAATATCATCAATTCTCTCAAAGGGAAGAATAAACTTTACGTGTTGACATCAAAACAAACAGATCTAAACCATCTTGAAAACTTCACAGGTGAGGAACATCCTCTTACTCATCCAAGCTATTTCTAGCGCCAAAATGTAACTACGGAAAATCCCACAGTCACACCCAAGTAATAATCTAAAGAAATCTAAGACATGATAAGAAATTCTCTAAGTTATTTTTATTAAGAGCAAGAACACAATACCAAATACAAAATGAGGAAACCCTAACTTGGAAAACAAATAATTTTCTCTCTCCTAAATTTCTTACACAATCTCTCCAAAAAGGTTTATCCCTTTTACAATGGACTCTGGTGCCTTTTATAGGGGTTGTACATAATGGAGGACATCTAATAAAGCCCCTTAAATCAGATCTGAGAGGGCGAGTCGTTGTCGCGTTATTATCGCACTGATCTTCACATGTTTCATGTGACCTTCGTGATGTCATCGTATGCGTCAGGAGTGACGTAGTAGACTTCTTATCTTCACATGTGACTAACGGTCTTCATTACCTTCGCCCTTGGCTGTTTTGTTGATAAAGGATCTTCTCGTGTTCTTATTGGATGTGCGATATTTAGTATCTACATACAATTCTCTAAAGGGAAGCTGGACAATGAATCGCATCAAATACTAGGCGGGTAAGACTCTTTGGATCACAAGATTCCCAAATGAAACAGGGAAAATAGCCCTGATGGGTCACAGCCGCACCCCGCTCTCCCTTGGTAAATCGAAACTGTAGTAGCAAGATCATAAAAAACTTCATATACCTTGGAGATGAACGATGTTTTGGGGACTACCCCAAAACAGTGGGGGACTACTCTTCCAATTTGGGGGTGGATATTTGAAGTAATTTTGGGTCACCCCTTATCTAATTTTTTTATAAATACCAAATTTACCCTTGGTAATTAAATTAGTTAGTTTATTGATTAGTTAGTGATTAGTGAGTTATTAATAGGATAGTTTTGTTAGAATGAGAAGAAGAAGAAGAAAAAGAAAAAGAAAAAAAGATGAATAAAAAGAGGGAACTAAACTCAAAATCTTATTTTGAGTTTAGTAAATATGATATGAGTGATTCATGTGATGATACCTCCTCCTCAGAATCAGAACCTCCTTCATCTCTTAATATATTTGTAAATATTTCTAATGATCCGGATATGAGTTATTTGTTAGATGATGAAAGCTATTTACCCCAAACTCAACCTAACGACCCAAATGATGAATTTTATCAGTCACAACCAGAAGATGAAGTTATGGGTACTCAGGTATGTCTCAAATTT